>MU226021.1:404058-428468 GCA_018584345.1 Thuja plicata
GCCCGGCTAAGAGAAGGAAAGGCAATGACAGGGAAACCCGACAAAGATAGCCTACCTAAGAAAGACTTAGACCTAGACTCAGACTGACCAGACTGACCATATGACTCCAATAATGCCAAAAAAAGGGGTGACTGAAAGTCAGACAACAATGTGGAAATCCATATGGGACAGCAGATACCCATGGTCTCAGTATTTGTATTTCAAGGAGTATTTTGTCAAACCAGTGTATAAACTCTTGCGCCATGCATGTGATTACATGCTCACTCCAGAAATTAAAAGATTCCTCAGACCAAAGGACTATGACGAGAGGCGGATAGTGAATCACAACTGGGGGGACTGGTATTCTTTTAAGGATTACACAAATATAAGAGTTTATGGGTTTGAAGGTATTCCATTTCTCCTTCCCAGGACAGTGCCAAATAGAATTTCTTATTTGGAGATTATAAGGCAATTGCCAGCTTCTAGTTTTATGTATCTTGGTCCATATGGAAAACAATCTCTCATGCCAGGCGCGCAATGCTTCGGAGAATTTTCTATAATCAACACTAAGGGCTATGACCTCATTGAGTCTAAATTGGCTCATTGTAATCTTTCACATGATGAGCCTAGGAAGAATTTTGACCCCGAAGGTTTCATCAGTCAGGCGAAGAAATCACAAAAATAACGCTCATATGAGCATGTGCCACTTGACCAAGATGATATTATATGAAACCTTGATGAGTCACAAGCCTTGGAAAAGTTGGAGGCGTATGACAAGATTACAAAGGCTGAAGAGTGGAGGATAAATCGTAATTTGCCAGGTTTTGGTTCTTTCTCAAATATTGAGGATCCTATTGCAAGAATCAATGAGATGATTTCTCATGTAGATGAAATAGTAGGAATTCCATCCTACATTTTTAGAAGAAGGTCTCAAGGACCAAAAGAAAAAGGTATTCAAAGTGTATCACCCCTTATGCATTTGTCACCGTAGCCAATCCCTGAATTGGAAAATGCCACTGAAGACATGTCAGTAGGAGAAGGGAGCTATACTCATTTTGATCAGGCTTCAAAAGCAAGTCTTGATCCTTATCATGACAAAGTAATTGTGGTAGAACCACCCCCAGTTGGTGAGAAGGATGATGTAAGGCAGTTGGCATATAAAGAATTTGTTTCAGATTATGACTTTGATCATACTTCTGAATTTAGAACATTTATGTATAAATATAAAGGTAGATTGTTGACATAAAAGGTGAATGAAATCACCTCAGCAAATGAAGATGATCTATTGAAGGAACCGCAAGATGTGGATTCAGAAATGGATAATATGACCCCAGAAAGAGGAAGGCAACTATGACAAGACGTTGGAATTGTTATCTTCCTGGGGTGGAATATGAGCTTTGCAGTTGTTTTTGATAGCTTCGTGAAAAACCAGAATATAAATAAGAAAATGTTGCCTGAAGATGTGGACAAGATATATACCGGCTCAGGCTTTGATCCGGAAAATAAAGTCTTATTGCAATGGGCATTGTATCCGAAGGACAAAATGCCTAGACTCATAAACATTGATAAAGACTTCGACCACATTATGCTACAAATGGTTGGGGAAACAAATCCCTTGGATACTGCAAATTTGAATATCAATGTTACAAAGTTTAATAAAGCACAAGTCGAACAGTTGATCAAGGAAAGGGATACTTACAAAGTGAGGTATAAAAGATCAGAAGAAGAGAAAATGCAAACTAAAAGATAAGATGAAACCTATCACAGATGGAGGGGAGCCCTCATATCAAATGGAACAACGAGTTGTTTTAGCACTGCAAGATACAACTTATTCGAGGAACTCAAAAGATGTTGGAAGAAGGAACTCAAAAGACCAGTAATGTTGTATATGAGATGATGTCAGAACTGATCAAACACAGGTTTAAAGAAATGATGGCATACGCTGATAACTTTTAAAGCACATATATAGGTACTTTTAGAGCTCTCAAAGAGCATACCAGACTTGGGGACAGGATAAAAGCAAAAAAGGATGAGATGAAACTCGAAGACCCTATATCTTCAGATGATTCCAAGAAAATTAAAAACATGCTCAAGAAACACCAAGAATTCTAGGAAGACCTTGTAGAAGATATAGATCGCCTTGACAAGGAGGATACAGAGGGGCTTCTGGGTATTCTGTGTAGTGATGATGGCTCACTGATTTCTCTAGAAGAATGGAGAGACACGTTGGCAAAGGAGCTTCCTCAAGCCTTGGACAAAATCGATGATGAAGCGCACGTACTACAAATGTGAAAGTCATTATGGACAAATTCTATAGGATGGAATATGTCATGATGCACTTGATCAAACATAGATACTTACAAGGATCAAGATTATATTGAGCACCTGGCAGCTATTAACTTGATTTTATTAAGAAGTTAAAAACTTGTTAAGCAAACAATGTAATTAGAAATTGTCATTTTATCACAAGACATGTAGTTTCAAGTATGGTTGTACTTCCTTATAAAAGGAACTGTTTTTTGTTTTTCAAAAGACATCATCAATCATCAGATATCATACTTTAAGTGACAAGCAAGACATTCGATAACATTTGCAATCTTTGTGATACTTTATCTCAGTAACATAAAGTCCTTATTATCTTTGGATTTCTGGCTCACTGGCTATATGGTTGAAATAGCCATAATTATCTTAAGTATCTTGTATTCAGTTGTTTTTTTATTTACATTAATTTGTTCATCAAGGGTGAATCAAGTTAATCAAAGAATTTTGTTCTCTTTGTGTGGTTTCTTGGGTGATTCTTTCAACGAAAGATGTATTCACTTGATCACAGAAATAGTAGCTAAGTATTTGGATGGCAAGAAAGAGATAATTGACAGATTCAGACTAGGTGTGAATTTAAAAACTGTCAAGTAAAGTGATACATATAACCAGCATAAACATCATTTGACTCCGTACCCAATAGAAAGAAGGCATTGATCTCATCTAAATACCTTACAATTTATTTTTATAGTTTTACTTCAGGTAAGGAATATCGTAGATTACTTAGAAGGTCAAAAATGTACCCATAAAATACAACCAATCTGCTATAATCCAATCAAGATAGACCTGCCTAGGCATTGCAAAGCCTGAAGTGCAGGGAACAGCAATCGCATCAGGACATATATAGGTAAATGGGAAATTGGAAAAACTTACGATTACATTTAGTTTTACAAAAAATAATTTTCTATTTTCATTTTGTTCAGACCATCAGCCATCAACATTCCACACATGGATGTCATTTTGTACCCAATTTTCTTATTTCTTTTATTTACTCATTTATTGACTCATTGGGTGCATCTCCTCATTGAATTGCAAAAAACAATGTATTTCTAATGAGATTAAAGAGTTGACAAGTTTTTGTCGAGTCACATTTTTGGGCCTTGCCAAGCTTTTGTCGAGTCCGAACTTTCCAACTTTGCTAAATACCATGTTGTACTTACTCAAAATTTGGTAAACTTCCTCAACATCTGTTTTCTAACTTACTAGTGTGTTGATAGCCAATATCAAGCACTACATTATCCAACCTACCTATCCATGGCTGAAAACTCCTCCATTCTTTTGTTGGACATAGTATTTTGGCATTCCATTCACCATTCCCTAAGCATCACTTTGTTTCCTTCTAATTGGAGCTTCAATTCCATGGTTTGGAAATCTTATGTAACTTCACCCAATGATTGCAACCATTGGATACCTACAACTAGGTTATTATCTCTAATGTTGACTACATAAAAATCATCTATCAAGTTATACTCACCTAGGGTAATGTTAAGTTGAGGGGCCTTTCAGGCACATTCGATAGGGCAACCATCAACGACAATTACATTAGAGCCTTTGAAGCCTTTCTAATTGCAAACCTCTCCTTGCTACTAGTCATTCATCTATCAAGTTATGGTCGCATCTATATCGATGAGTATCGCAACTCACTATTCATTTCAAACTCCTCAAATCTAAAAGAAATTATACCTAGGCATGCCAGATAGCTTGGAAAAGATGCCTCACAAGGTTCTTTCATGCTCGTTTGCATTATCTTCTCCCTCTTCAATTTTAAGTTTGGCTTCTTCTTCCTCTTCACTTGGCACCTCAACTCCTAAATCATCTTTACAGACTACTTCAATGTGTGTGCGTAAGCCTTTCCTAGAAACCTATGACCAGGTGACCTAGGCTCCTTGCAAAAGAAGCATAGCTTCTTTCTCAATTCATTCTTTGCCTCTAGAGCTTGCCTCAATGGGCAACTCTTAGCTTGTATATTCTTATGGAGAGGCTTTCTAGGTAGGAAACTCTTTCTTGAAACCCATTTGCTAGTGCAATGGTGTCAAGAAGGCCCTCTTGATTGATTCATGCAACAAAGGTGATCCAAAGGCTTTGATCAATAACTTGAGAGACTTTGTATGTCCTATGAAGAGCATGGTTAACCTTCTCTATGAGATATTAGGTACCATGATAGACAATTTCTATAACTCTATAATATAACTCCCCGATTGACCCATATTGTTTGAGTTGAGCTAGTTCACTGAAGTGTAGCTCCAAATCCTTCCAATCAAACCTCTCAATCAGTAGCCCACAAATCTCATACAAGTTGATGGGATAGTGGCCTTGAGTGATTAGTCCATGGTACCAACATTCATGCACAATCCATTCCAAATGCAAGGTTGCAAATTTAATAGCCGCATTCTCTATCATAGGCCTGAGAGTCGGGCATGTGTCTGATTTCTGCACCCAAGCATGAGGATTGCATTTGTTGGATCCATCATAGGGGGATAACACCAGCTTCCTTAAGGCATGTTGTCCAACACTCTATGAAATTTGTTGTCTTGGTTCATTTTTGGGGCCATTCTTGCCAATTTTCTTCAAATTTATAAAATTTATACAGAGAACCTCGTCTCCAATCTCCCCTTGCAGAGTTTGTTGCTCAACATAACTAGGTATGATATAATCAATGATTGCATTCTAGGATATAGCTTCTAAGGCCACTTTCTACTAATTAAGGTAGGTTGGAATGGTCTTGCAAATGAGACAAGGTTAGTCATTTGTGTGTTGGGGAGAGCAACATTACAATTGTTGGCCTCTAAACAGCTACCTTCTTTGTTCTAAGTACATTCATATTATTATCCATTTTGTAGCATTTGCGCCAACATGTCCATCATTTTGCCTCACACTTCCTACAGCCAACCTTTACGACTCCCACCCACACTGATGCATTTTCCCAGTTTACCATAATATTTTGTCCTAACCCTTCTATGGAAAAAAATTATTTTTGTTCTCCCTAACATAATACCTAATTACTCTATCACTAAGATGCATTAAATTCTTGCACTACAATAATAACCCTTAAAAAGACAAGCTCCCAAAAAAACCAACTACAATGATAACCATTAAAAAAAAGCTGGCACAAAGACCAACTTTAATACCACTGTTACGTCCCTGCTTACATTTAACTCGCATAGTTTTGGAAATACTTAAATATACATTATCAAGCCTTAATAAAACCTAACCATTTTAATGCAATAGCTTGGTCTCATGCATATTTCTAGGCATTGGATTGGGACTTCCATTTTAATCAAGCATGATATATGCAATAACAATTCATTAAATATGCTATTCCAATGAATTAATTAACACTTGTCAAATTCTATGGACTAGTAGACACTAAACTTAGGGCTCAAAATTATACTTAATCATAAAACCTAGATATCCATCTTTCATCCACATGAAAACCCTAACCTGGAATATGTCAAAACAATGATAACAAGACCCATCATAAGTCCATACATTGACAAATTTAAGTTAGCTAGATTACAAATATAAATTTGGAATCATTGATACCTTGAAATATCCCAAGTATGGATCAACAAGAAAAACATGCCAAACATAATATGCTTGGAAGGAAATTGGCACAATAGTTTATATTTAGATTATCAACTTAAGTACAATTGACAATTTTCTGCACCTTAGTCTGCAAACAATGATCCGTGTTCAAAAGCACGAAAGAATGAACGATGATTTGGATTAAGGGAGCTATGAAATCTCTAATCAAGCCTTTGATTTCTACCATCTTCTGATGTTAATGCAAATGCTAAAGATATTGAAGAATGTCGTCCTCTAGAGCCCATTGATAATGCAATTGGCGATGTGCATCGCACATCCTCTGTAATGTCCCTTATTATCTAATTTGACATTACTTGTAATTCCCCAATTCTATGAATATAAATCAACTGCTGATAAACAAATGATTTATTTGATGCTTAATTACAATAGAAAATGGCTGATAATGAATGAGTATTAATTCCAAATGCATATGCTGCCAAATAATGATCACAATATATAAGGGTTGTATCTGATATTAAACTGAGATATATGCTCGATAACTTGGAATGTTTTCTCTGATATATACAATAGATCCATGCGAATATGCAGGTTGTCTGGTACAATGACAATATTGTCTCAGATGTACAATGAATCACATGCAATATAGAGGTCGTCTGGTACAATAACAATGTTGTATTGCACAGGCTGTATCTGATTTATCTCTATCACTATGCACTGAACAATGGAAGCCATCTCTGATATGCCTTTATATAATTATATTTCTGATATGATGTCGTCTCAGAGAATGCAAATAAATACTTGCACCGTCGATTGTTTTAGCAATATATTGCTCTAAACAGAGCGGTCCACAAAGGGATAATATATTTTATATTCTGAATTCAATAATCGATGATCTTGCAATTGATACGGTCTACATTATATGCATGTCTGATATATGGAAGAGGCACGAGGGAATAGTCACCTCTCATCGTAATAATAATGAAGTCACTATTAATCATCGTAATAATCAGAATGATTATTACAGTGATTACCATTAATCATGTGTTGGTTATACATTGTTAAGACAAGTCCGATAATGCAAACAATAATGCAATGTGATTATGGTATGAAGTAATGTAACTATTTAGATGATGCAATGTGATTATGGTATGAAGTAATGTAACTATTTAGATGATGCAATTATGACTATCCAGTTTATGATTATGAGATAATGCAATTGTGACTATATGAGGAAATGTGATTATGAGGTAATGCAATTCTGATGTAACTCTGTATGTAGGCCGATGTAATTACTGAGATGGCATGATCATGCTATGGATGCAATTACATCAATCTAGATGTATTTATGTATGACATGGTTATATGGCTACTATATATGTATGTATGACAGTGATAACTGTTATGCATATGTATATGGTGGGATGTTTGATGGTGTCATGGATGGATGCATGTAGACTGATGGCTTTTGTATGTGTAGCTCACTAACTAAATGTAGTACATAACATGATGGTGACCACAAGATGATGGGTAATGGTAGTTGACTGATAAGTTTGACTATGGACTTATAGTATGCATCATACTTCTTTTATCCACCTCAAACACGGTGGCTGCTCATAAGTTTCAATCTTTAATTAAAACTTATCAAATTGCATATTTTTGAAGTCCTAAATTTGGGGACATGACAGTCTCCCTCTCTTGGAAAATGCTTGCCCACAAGCATTCTTAAAATTGATGTGATGATGCTTGGATCCCAAGTGATTTTGTAGAAGGATTCAACATGCATCTGTTGTTTCGTGTCACTTAACTCGTTCTGTCATTCATTCAACACATGGGTTCTACTTCTAATTTTCATGTCCCAAAAGTTAAAGCACCGATGGTTCTCAAAGGAGTCTAGCAATTGATCGTGCTTAACGTGAGTCATCCATTGCGGCATGCACCCTTCCTCGCAAATTCAAGAGGATAGTCTCCATTGTTCCCACATATAATCATGAATGACTTAGAAAGTTGGTAGCAATCATTGTTTTTGCTATCAGATGTAGGAGTTCTAATCTGATTTGTAACTTTTTGTAACTTGATGAAAGGATATTTAGTGTTACTCCAATTAGGTTGTATCCTTTTACTCCAACCTTGTCTCCAAAATTGTGTCATAACCCGCAAGGATATTTTCTCCAGATTTCTCAAAATATATCACAAAAAATTTAAACAACAGATTTGCATGCAATTGATTTCAATTTATCCAGCAAAATACAAAATACCAAGCAGAAATATGGTTTTTCCGAAATGAATATTGCAATTAAATCTTTAGCAGGATAATAACAAAATCCAATCGTAGTTACAGAAATTACAGCAAGATTGGATACCATAATATGAATCTGAATTACTAAGTGAGACACCTGCGTGATATCTCCAACTAACAATGGGCTTTTGTCCACTGCCTCTGAGCTCGAGGGTTTCCGTCCTCAAACCTGCTGAAAGCTAAAGCTTCCAAATTCTCCAAGAGAATAGTAGTTAAATCATAAAACTGAACATAATAAGAATGAGCCTCTCACTGTTCTTTTTAAAGCACAACCCTGTAACCCTTCATTTCCCTTCTACCTGACTCTTCATATTCGTTTTTCTATCTCTTTATTTTCCCTTTATAATACCATTTCCCACTTAAGTGAATAAAGTGTTCTTTTAATAATAAAGTGACATAATAATATGTACTTTTAATTTAAAAGTCACTTTATTAATAAATTAATTAATCTTCAGGCATTAAAATTAGTGATCAATCAGACTCAGATAATCACGTGTTATAGCTCGATGGAAAGGTCTTGACGAGACGCTCCCAGACCAACTCTGAAATACCAACATCACTAAGCCAACTGCTGACTTACTAAAAATAGCAAGTATCCGGAAACCCTGCTAGATAAACTCTGAATGGCCTGAAACAGGAATTGCCTAGGCCAAATCTCACTCTGATCCCTGTAAAGTCCTGGTTAGCCCAAAGGACCAAGGCAAATAGGTCTAACGACGCATCATGAATTAATGGGCTAGAAAAGGGGGCATTAAAGTCCTCCCTTCCCAGAGATTGCTTGCCCTCAAGCAATCTACACCTGCATGCTGAAACCAAATGCCTGAATCCCATATCAATCTCAAGAATGTTGCTCTACCAATCTGTTGCTCTACTCAAATATAAATAACATGTCTGGAATTGTGAAGCCACTCATCAACCCCACACTGAAGTAACGTACCAAGCAAGTCAATACCAGGGTCCCAGACTATCATGTTGTTACGACTATCAGATATGAAGAGATAGTAGTATCCCAAGAAGCTATCATCACTAAACAACTCTCCAACTACGAGTGATCTCCCATGAAAGTGCATAACACCCATTATAGGCACAAAATAAAACATATCAGCCCAACTTGAGTTGCTGATGTAATGCATAACAACTCTCATAGGTCTGAAAACTCTAAGACTGCTGAGATCAATGCCATGATATATATTTTGCCAAGGTAACTCAAGAGAGACCACCTCATAAAACACCCTGTCACTCACGATCCAAGTACTACTCTTGTAGTCAACTATTGTAAACCTGGCATTAACAGTTTGCCTCCAAATGCTAGTGTAGGAAAAATGAGCATTCCAACAAACCCAACTCACTGCAAGCACACAAACTGATGTTATGAAGTGACCATAATGACTCAAATTATCCCGAATAGTCATGAAGAATAATTCGGTCGTGCCCAAGAAATGACCCACAACTAGTTGCACCGAAGTATACAAGTACTCTGAAGTCAACACCCACGCTAGAAAGGAACTAGCACAACAGTAAACAATCTGAAATACCACTGAATACATAGAAATCACGGGTAAGGAAGTAGCTGAAAATTTATTTTCTCTGATCAAAACATATCTACCATCCACCCGGAACCACTCATCTATTGAACCAAAGAATCCATCTAGCTCACCTATAGATCTGAATCTAAACTCATATGTAGGTTGATCGGTAAGTGGACAGCAATCCTAACGCTAGAAACTAATCCACTACTTCAATCCTATGACCATCCCTCGTTACTAGGAACTGTACCTGGGTCCCAAATCATGCAATCAATTTCATTCTCATCATTGGAATTAGAAAAAACTCCCCTATCCAACTCAAAGAGTGGATTATCAAATGTCCAATCAGCATCCACCTCAAACAAAGAATTGTCATCCAACTGAATGTTATCCAGCTCATATTGAAGTTCTGGCTGATCCAAAAATTTGTTACTTGATATTTTGGGGCAGCTATCCAAGTCATAGGTCTATTATATGCTATCAAGTTCCTTAATCGCTTCTTGAAAAAACTTAGACCTTCCTTTATTCTCTTGCTTCCTGAGCAGATTAGTGACCAAAATCTGATTTTTTGCTTCTTGAAGAGCAATCTGTGTTTTCTCCAAAGTCTCTTGTGTATCGTTAAGCTCCTTGATGAGCTTATTAACCTCATTCTCCTTTACAATCAACTTGTCAGCATGTACTTCAGCAACCTTTAAAATATGATCCCTATCTGAAAGTAAACAAAAATAATCTGATTTCATTGTTTCCAGAGCCATATTAACAACCTACAAGTTTGCAAAATAAGAATCACTTCACATGCCCTTTTGCCTCTTTTCAATTTGAATCTTCCTGCAGAGATCTTTAATGATCCTGTGAGTGTCATCGTAATGTACTAAGGCTGCAACTATCATCTCATTGGTGAACTTCAGCTGATTTTTCAAAGCATGTGTCATAACACCATCATCTTGGTTTGCATTGTTTGATTGGTCCTCCAAAACACTATCATGCATAAATGTACAACTGCTATTAAGAGCACATGACTCATCATACCGTTCAAGGGTGTCGTCGATGTCATCATTGGCCTCAAACTGTTTGTTAGATTGATCTGCATGCAATGTCATGGCTACTGCAATGTCATCACCTTTAAGCAAATTCTCATCATGTGAAGATTCATACACTTCGTTGGAACATTTTGAGATCCCAACATGCTTTTACATTGGGTAAGACCATCCTCAACAGAATGTTTGTCAATTACAACCTCTAAGTCACCAATGTAGAGATTTGTATGTCCCTTACCTATAACAATAGCTGAATTCATCTCATCACCAATATTTGTGTTATTTTGTTGGGAAAAAGCTATGAGATTCTTATCTTCTTCATTGTTGGTTTGAATTTCTTTGGCTGCCTTATCTTCGTTACAATTCCCACAAACATGATTAGGTGTCCAAGTGTCCTGACATGTAAAATAAATTTGCTCCTTCCTCATTTGGTTCTTACTTTTTTTGGGAGTTCCTACAGCACTCATTGAGATTAATTCATTTCCAGTCATGTGCTCCTTGAACTTTTCAATTTTATGCTCAATCAACCCCCAAGAGAGCTCATAACCCATATGTGAAATTTTATATTCCTTTTTCCAAATAGCCAACAAATCTGATTGCAACTACTTACAAATGTCATCGTCCTCATCTAAGATTAAGGATAAAATAGTGTTCATACAAGCCCTCATGTTGTCTGGATGATGTTTCTTGATTTTTGTTAAGAAGCATTAAAACATTCGAAGAATCAAATCATTACATTCAAGATTAATCATAATGGAAAATGATCTAACTGTTGACATAATTTCTAAAATCTTAGCCCTCTTAACAAAGGTAGGGCCTTTGTCATCATGTAACCCCTAAAAGCTTTTCACAATCAGCTGCAAAACCTTCTTCAGTACATCATCATTATAGGGTGCTATAGGAGTTGTTATTTGTGTAATCTCACTAAGACATGAAGCAACTGCAAGTCTAACATCTTTATGTGGATGTTCCATAAACTTTTGTTGAACCAAAGCGAGCATTGAGGTCTGCAAAGCCCAATTAAGAAGCCTCTAATCTGATTGGTCTACTTAGGACAAAAATGAGTCTGATTCCTGCAACTTAGAGACAAAACCATTAAAAAATTTAGTGGACTCCAATTGCACACCAATTAAATAGAGCCAATTTCCTATTTCGTTTTCTTTCTGCAATTCCCTAAGTTGTTCACCATTAAAGGTGTCATTAAATTGTTTTGAGAAGAAAACACTTTTCAGATTTTCCATTGTCTTCATTTTGCTAATAATGACCACTGTAAGATGCCCCTGGAAAAACCTCTACCCTGATTTAACTCAAAATGCTGCTCCAATCTTGTTAAACAATTTGCATATTACCCTTGACAAATACTTTGCTTGCTCTGATACCACTGTCATAACACGCAAGGATTTTTTCTCTAGATTTCTCAAAATGTATCACAGAAAATTTAAACAACAGATTTGAATGCAATTGATTTCAATTTATCCAGCAAAATACAAAATACCTAGTAGAAATATGGTTTTTCCGAAATGAATATTGCAATTAAATCTTTAGCGGGATAATAACAAAATCCAATCGTAGTTACAGAAATTGCAGCAAGATTGGCTACCAGAAATATGAACCTGAATTACTGAGTGAGACACCTGAGTGATATCTCCAACCAACAATTGGTTTGCGTCCACTGCCTACAAGCTCGAGGGTTTCTGTCCTCAAACCTGCTGAAAGCTAAAGCTTCCAAATTTTCCAAAAGAATAGTAGTCAAATCATAAAACCAAGCATAATAAGAATGAGCCTCTCACTGTTCTTTTTAAAGCACAACCCTATGACCCTTCATTTCCCTTCTGCCTGACTCTTCATATTCCTTTTTTTGTCTCTTTATTTTCCCTTTAAAATATCATTACCCACTTAAGTGAATAAAGTGTTCTTTTAATAATAAAGTGACATAATAATATGTACTTTTAATTTAAAAGTCGCTTTATTAATAACTTAATTAATTTTCAGGCATTAGAATTAATGATCAATCAGACTCAGATAATCATGTGTGATAGCTCGTTGGAAAGGTCTCGGCAAGACGCTCCCAGACCAACTCTGAAATACCAACATCACTGAGCCCACTGCTGACTTACTAAAAAAAGCAAGTATCTGGAAACCCTGCTAAATAAACTCCGATTGGCACGGAACTGGAATTGCCTAGACCAAATCTCACTCTAATCCCTGTAAAGTCCTGGTTAGCCCACGGGACCAAGGCAAATAGGGCTAACGACACATCATGAATTAATGGGCTAGAAAAGGGGACATTACAAATTGGTTGGTTAAGGGAGTATCGGGGTCCCAAGCCTTGTGTTCATCTCTCCCAATAATAGCTTCTTCTTTATCTGATTTCTGCAAACAATATGTCATATTACCATTCTTTCTTCTGATGTTACTAGGTTTCATGAGATGGTTAATTACCATGTTGTGTCTACTAGGCAGTGTTGCCTCCCTTTCTTTGAAAGGCCTTGAGTTTTCATGACTTGTAAATGTTCCTCTATCTTTGCTTGCTAACCTTGGTATTTTACCTTTCCATATTTTTTAAGCTCAACTCCCTTTGTTTATCAACCCCAATTTGATGAGACTTGATACATGAAGTGATTGATTTATTTGTATTAGAAGCTTTACTTTCTTCATTCTCAACCATGAATGCTAAATCTTCTTTCTCACTTCTTGACTTGGTAGAGGTTGTCATGTACCTATTTGGATGTAGGGAACAACCATGGGTGCCATTCAGTCTTATGTTATCTTTGATAGAAGATGGAGTAGGTGTAACCTTGTGATCTTCATACATCCAAGTATTCTTACTTGCGATGGAGTCCTGCAAGAAATTGATTGTTCTTTGTGAGGCTGGATGTTCATCTTTTGCTTTGACAGATCTTAGGGTCTCATGGTTTGTAATTGAGATGAGCCTACCTGGCTCTTTGTTGACTCTTAATATAATATTCACTTATCACCAATAAATAACCATAATACTCTTTTCTTGAAATCAAATATCAATTTTTAAATTTAATATTTTCCAATATATATAAGCCAGGAGAATAACAACACCAAGTAACTCTCAAATTCTTTAAACCAAATACAACACAGAATGTAATTGTAAATACCGTAATCACTCCATGAGCAGCCGTAGTTGAGAATTGTTGAATAAAATTGTATTGCACCACCTCCTTATTCTCCTAACTCGCTGGCGGCTTGATCCCACTAGTACCCACGGCTTTGACATGCTGGCCCGATATGCTATATTCCATCCGCAATACCTTAGGAAGAAATGCGACTTAGTATTAATGACGCATTGAAGTTGGAAGAAGGGTGACGCCCAGTTGCTAAGAGACTGCAGTCCACCCGCGTAACAATCCCAACACCACACAATCATAGCTTCTTAACACAACAATTCTGGAACTAACAACCACGACAATTCCCTTCCAATATCGCCACCACCACACAATTCACTGGACAAGAACAATCCAATTCAAAGTGTTGAAACACTCAATCAAATTCACAATTCGATTAGCACCAAGTTTTGCAAACCCTCATTCAGTCTCCAATTCACAATCTCATAAAAATGCATAAGATATCCTCTTCTTCACATGTTTCGAAATACATATAGGAAATCCCAGCTTCCTCAACAATACTCGAAACCTATCTTCAATGATGCACTTTTCATAACTTAAAATCCTTTCTTCATCGAAACTTAGGATATAAATTATATATTGATATTCACCTTAATAAACATGAAGAATCATTAAACATAAGATATCATTAATACCAATGATATAATTTATAACTCCATTATTAAATAAGGAGACTGAATGCATCACTCTGATCTCAACCCACTGACACTGGAACACTGAAATCCATCATCCAAAAATAGAAACTGGCTCCGGGTGACTAACCCAAAATAGTAAGTCCTCTCTGACAGACCCTCAAAACAAAGTCTTAGCCCACGAAGGTCGCTATGATGGGCTAACAAACTCATCCTCCTGACACTGCTAAATCGGGGACATCACAGTCCTCCCTGCCCAAGATTGCTTGTCCTCAAGCAATCATAAAAAATAAATGCACAACACAGTCCACCTGGATCCCATGGATAGATACGTGTAGTGTCCCTGTCATAACCAAACTCCTGTAAAAATATCTCCAACATCCACAACACAATCAACATAGTCTGAGAAACTGCACTCAACACTCGAACTAGTGAAACTGAACCAGAAATACCATACGGAAGTAACTCAACCGATAACTTGAACTTGCTTCCAATCTTCGCACCAACTAAACTATCATACCAGTCGTCAAACAGATGCACCAATGTACTCTGCAACTGGTAGATATCCTGAACATGAGGATCAAATGTAAAATTGTATGCACTCCTCACAGTGTATACCTCTGTGAACTGCTCATCAAGCCCTGTCTGGCAACCCACAAAAACTGTCTGATAACCTGGCGCACTGATAGGCTCCCAAGCAATATCATCATCCCCACTCATCACCTGAAAGGGATTATCATCGAGCTTGAACAACGGATTGTCATAAGACAGTGATATCCATAGCAAACAAAGGATTGTTCACAAAGTGAACTGCTCCCAACTGTTGATCTGAGCTAGGAAATTGTGTACCATGAGAGACATGATGTGTAACCTGCTCTATCTGAAAGGGTTCATGCCTTCGTGAATCCTCCCTATCTACTGCACAAGAAAACATAGTGTGTAGACTCCCCTCAGAGAGGCAATGTAGCACATATTTCCTACCCTGATATTCAAATCTCATCTCCAGCGTGCTCAAGCTAAGGTAGAATTCCTTAATCTCCTGTAACCACTGCATCCCTAAAACCGCATCCATCTCCCCCAAATCGAGCACATAAAAATCAGATTTCAACTCGTAGTCACCAAAGAACAAAGAGAGATGATTAATGTGCCTAGTACAGGTAAAGGTATAACCATCGGCCACCCTAACTCGAAATCCCGCAAACTCCTCAACCTAAAGACCACACTGACGAGCAACTCTCTCATGAATGAAATTGTGTGTAGCTCCAGTATCCAATATAGCAATACAAGGTTGTCCTTCCACTAATCCCCTCAGTCTGAAAGTAGTGGGAAGTGGCACAACAGTGGACAACACTATACGAGATAGTTTGGCATCGGGGCCAAACTCTACAGAGACCTTCTGAACTTCATCCGCTTCTGAATCAGTAAACCGACAAGAAGTCTCAGCCTCAACCTCATCATGGTACACCCACATAGAACGATTCCCCTTACTCTTAGGCCTTAGAGGGCAATTGTGCTCTCTAGTATAAGGCTCCTTGCACCAAAAACACATTTGTCTCCTCAAATCCTCGCGAGACGCCTCATCATATTTCCCAGTAGATTTTCTTCTTTCCTCAACCACTGGTGGAGGTACCTCATCTGCGGATACAGTAGAAGATTTAGGCTGTGCTTGCCCTTTAGAGGCTGCATACTCCATGTTCTTAGCTTTCTTGATGGCCCCTTGCAAGAACTAAATATCAAATGCTCTAAGCCACCCTCTTAAGGGCTCCTGTAATCCCTCTGTGAAAAACATAACCAAAAGTCTCTCTGTCATATCAGGAACCATGACAGAGTCTCAAGAATTCAGCAATAAAGGATTCCAGACTACCGGTCTGCTTGAGCTAAGCAAGGTCCCGGAAATATGTTTCTAGATCCTTTTGATCAAAACGTTCTACCAACCCATCTACAAACTCCTGGTAAGATACGATATGATCATGATGTAAAGCGACCAACCCATGGTACCACCAGTCATGGGCTAGACCATCTAAATGCAAAACAGCAAACCTGATGGCGTCCTCCTCACACATAGGACGTAAAGTCAAATAAGTGTCGAGCTTGTGAATCCAAGCTCTGGCTGTCATTTTCTCACTCCCATCAAAGTGTGTCAATGTCAATTTGTTGGTTGCCTATTTCAATTCATGATTCACCTGTCTCTGTCTCCCATCTGTTCTACCTTTAGAACATTCTCTCTTCTGAGTCATGAACCTGTCAAAATTAAGATGTTGCTTTACCTCAGGTGGTAAAGCATCCTACTCAGTGTGCAACGCTAACAAGTCATCAGCAAAAGAAACTTCATCATCGAAATTATCAACATTGATCTCTAGTCTCAAGAAGGTAGGACGCAGAGGCCTGTCCTGTGTACCTATCAAATCTATCCTAGACCTGTGTGAACTAGTTGACACACTCCTCTGATCTCTATCCTTGTTCTAATTCTGGGGCAATGGAATACGCTACAAAGTATCTGAAAGATTTTGCAGGACTGTGGCCATCTGTTGTTGGCTAGCTGCCAACTCCTGTTGACTGCGAGCAATATTCCTGAATACAACAATTGACTCTCTGTCATCATCATTACTTATATTATCTGGGATCCTGTCTCCCATATTCCCCTGTTCCCTGTCACCAGGTGGTGGTGAATTACGGCCCCTGCGAGCATAATGATAACACTGTCGAAATCTTTCACCATCCATAATTCCAAACCAAATTTCCCTACAGGCTGGCAAGATTTTTGCTCTGATACCACTAAGATGAGCCTGCCTGGCTCTTTGTCGACTCTTAATATAATATTCACTTATCACCAATAAATAACCATAATACTCTCTTCTTGAAATCAAATATCAATTTTTAAATTTAATATTTTCCAATATATATAAGCCAGGAGAATAACAACACCAAGTAACTCTCAAATTTTTTAAACCAAATACAACATAGAATGTAATTGTAAATTCCGTAATCACTCCATGAGCCGCCGTAGTTGAGAATTGTTGAATACAAGTGTATTGCACCACCTTATTTTCCTAACTCACTGGCGGCTTGATCCCACTAGTACCCACGGCTTTGACATGCTAGCCCGATATGCTATATTCCATCTGCAATACCTTAGGAAGAAATGCGGCTTAGTATTAATGACGCATTGAGGCTGGAAGAAGGGTGACGCCCAGTCACTGAGAGACTATTGTGCACCCCCGTAACAATCCCAACACCACACAACCATAGCTTCTTAACACAGCAATTTTGGAACTAACAACCATAGCAATTCCCTTCCAATATCACCACCACCACACAATTCACTGGACAAGAACAGTCCAATTCAAAGTGTTGAAACACTCAATCAAATTCACAATTCGATTAGCACCAAGTTCTGCAAACCCTCATTAAGTCTCCAATTCACAATTTCATAAAAATGCATAAGATATCCTCTTCTTCACATGTTTTGAAATACATATAGGAAATCCCAGCTTCCTCAACAATACTCGAAACCTATCTTCAATGATACACTTTTCATAACTTAAAATCCTTTCTTCATCGAAACTTAGGATATAAATTATATATTGATATTCACCTTAATAAACATAAAGAATCATTAAACATAAGATATCATTAATACCAATGATATAATTTATAACTCCATTATTAAATAAGGAGACTGAATGCATCACTCTGATCTCAACCCACAGGACACTGACACTGGAACACTGAAATCCATCATCCAAAAATAGAAACTGGCTCCAGGTGACTTACCCAAAATAGTAAGTCCTCTCTAACAGACCCTCAAAACAAAGCATTAGCCCACGAAGGTCGCTATGATGGGCTAACAAACTCATCCTCCTGACACTGCTAAATCGGGGACATCACAGTAATGGTGCCTCCTCCTTTTGATGTAGTCACATTCAATGTATTTGCTAACAACCGATGTGAGGAATGGAGGTGTAAGACTTTTGTGAAGCACACATTGATCTTTTGTTCTTCAAGATGTTCATGTTCTCTACTTTCCCTTCTCGAGTCCAAGAGATGACTTGTTTGCTTCTTAGGTGAATAGTTGACCCTTATCTCTATGTAGTCCTCTAGGGATAATATCCTTTTGAAGACCTTTTAACAAATCCTGTCGCCATTGATCTTGTAGGTTGACTACAATGGATTCTTTGCTTTCATGTTTTTCTTCTTTTGGAAGGAAAGTAGAGAGCATTGGTCTAAATTTAAGGGAATGGTGTTTTGAATATTTATCCTTTTCTCTTTTTTCTCCTTGTTTTCTGTGATTGTTATTGGTTGGTGTTAGTAATACAAACAACTGATCTAATTTCTTCCGTGTGTTTCTTAACCATGCATTGAAGCATGTGCTTGCAGAGTTCTCATCTTTTCCCATATTTTGAAGCTTCTTATTAAACTAGTTTCACAATTGCTTCCATTTTCTACTAATCTAAATGTTCATCCAATATGCTAGCAGGTTCTAAGCTCTAATACCAATTTGTAATGTTCCTTTTTATCTAATTTGAGACACTACTTGTAATTCCTCAATTCTATGAATATAAATCAACTGTTGGTAAAAAAAAATGCTTTATTTCATGCTTAATTACAATGTAAAATGACTGATAATGAATGAGTATTAATTCCAAATATATACGCTGCCAAATAATGATGATAATTGCATAATAATGATCATATATGGGTTGTATCTGATATTACAATGAGATATATGCTCGATAACCTGGAATGTTGTCTCTGATATATACAGAGATCCACACGAATATGCAGGTTGTCTGGTAAAATGACAATGTTGTCTCTAATGTACAATGAACCACATGCAGTGTACAGGTCATTTGGTACAATAACAATGTTGTATTGCATAGGTTGTATCTGATTTATCTATATCACTATGCACTAAACAATGGAAGTCGTCTTTGATATGCCTTTACATAATTATGCTTCTGATATGATGTCGTCTCTGATTATGCAGATAAATACTTGCACCGTCAATTGTTTTAGCAATCCACTGCTCTAAACAGAGTGATCCACATAGGGATAATATGTTTTATATTCTGAATTCAATAATGGATGATCTTGCAATTGATACAATCTCCATTATATGCATGCCCGATATATGGAATAGGCACGAAGGAATAGTCACCTCTCATCATAATAATAATGAAGAGTCACTATTAATCATCGTAATAATCAGAATTATTATTACGGTGATTACCATCAATCATGTGTTGATTATACATTGTTAAGACAAGTCCGATTAGTATGAGAATCGGCTAAGTGTTGAAGCACATGATAATGCAATGTGATTATGGTATGAAGTAATGTAACTATGTAGATGATGCAATTATGACTATGCAGTTTATGAATATGAGATAATGTGATTGTGACTATATGAGGAAATGTAATTATGAGGTAATGCAATTATGATGTAATTTTGTATGCAGGCCAATGTTATTACTGAGATGGCATGATCATTCTATGGATGCAATTACATCAATCTAGATGTATTTATGTATGACATGGTTATATGGCTACTATATATGTATGTATGACAGTGATAACTGTTATGCATATGTATATGGCGGGATATATGATGGTGTCATGGATGGATGCATGTAGACCGATGGCATTTGTATGTGTAGCTCACTAACTAAATGCAGTGCATAACAAGATGGTGATCACAAGATGATGGGTAATGGTTGTTGACTGATAAGTTTGACTATGGACTTGTAGTATGCATCATACTTCTTTTATCCACCTCAAAAATGGTGGTTGCTCAGAAGTTTCAATCTTTGATTAAAACTTATCAAATCGCATATTTTTGAAGTCCTGAATTTGGGGAGATGACATCCTCCAAGCTCAATATCAATGTATGTGCTGCCAGAAACAATGTATGTGTTGCAACCGCAGCCTGATACCAAGGGAATATATGCGGCAATAAAGATGTTTTGGTCTAAGATTAAGGTCATTGCTTGCTAAGTTTGGCAGTCTATGAGCGGCAACTCTGACAATATTGTCATCCTCTATTAGATTGTCCGTTGATCCTATATGATCAAATAGGAGAATGATGCTCCAATGATGCAAATGATTGAACTAAAATCGCTAGCCTTGGGACAACTTTGTCTCCTCAAGGCGACTTCACAAAGTTGCCGCAACAAGCAGACTAGGGAGGGTATTGCACCTCTGAAACTACGAACACAGATTTTAATTCCACCTCGGAATTGCAAAGCAAGAAGTCGATCGATGATGGTAGACTCCATCATGAGTTCATTATAGATATGAAGATGTTCCCTCCAAAATCACTGCAAGTCAAGATGAATTGAAGTGGCTCAAGAAGTGGGGCGGAAAAATTTAAAAGAAAGGATGAGGCCACAAAGAGTAGCGTGCAAATAGGACGGGCGCCAAAATCAATCCCCTTGCATTCTAATTTTAATAGTCCACAGGGACATAATGGGCTACTAAAAGAAATCAATAATAGAACTCTATTGGAGGGAAGGGGACATGACATTCTGCCTTTCCAAAAATTGCTCTCCCACAAGCAATTTCAAATTACAATGCTCCAATATCTGCTCACTCTCCCATGTAACATTAAAAACTGCAATGTCCTTCCATTTGACGAGATATTCCTTGATTTTCTGGTTCTTTGGCCTCTTCTCCCTAGAATCTACAATCTCATCTGGCTCCAATGCGAGTTTGCCCTCATCATCAAGTGGCAGAAGCTCCTTTGAAACGATGACTCGCTGCCCAAGTGCCATTTTAAGGCAAGAGACATGGAACACATTATGAATTGTATTGTTCTGAGGAAGCTCCAACTTATAAGCCACTTTGCCTATCCACCTAATCACTCTATATGGACCATGGAAACGAGGTTTCAGCTTCTTTGCGCCACTTTTCTCCAAGGAAGATAGCTTGTAGGGTTGTAATCGAAGATAAACCAAATCTCTTGGCTCAAAACTATGCTCAATCCAGTGCCTATCTGCATATATCTTCTGTTGATTTTGGGCCTGCTATAAGTTATTCTTGAGGGATGTAAGGATGTCTTGACATTCCTGAATCCAATCTTTTGCCTTGGGTTCTCTACTATCTCCAAACGCTAAGGCCACAATTGGAGTAGCCTCATAGTCGTAAAGTGCCTTGTAGGGTGACATCGCAATAGACATACGATAGGTGGTATTGTAGCAATACTCTCCTAGGTAAAGCCATTGAATCCATGCCTTCTACTGTGCTACCACGTAATTCCACAAGTAGCCTTCTACCCACTTATTCACAATCTCAGTCTGCCCATCAGTCTGAAGATGATAACTGGTACTCAGGATTAGCTCAGCGCCCAGGAACCTAAAGATCTCAAACCAAAAAGCGTTGAGAAATCTGCTATCTCCATCACTAACAATATTCTTGAAAAGCCCATGCAACCTGGAAATCTGTCGAAAGAACAACACGACAACCTGCACTGCCTTAAAATCTGTTGGAATGGCAAAGAAATGAGCATACTTGGTCAATCGGTCAACCACCAAAAATATGCAATCCTTACCCTGTACCTTAGGAAGTCCTACGTTGAAATCCATTGCGATGGTCTCCCACTTCTGCTCCAAATTAGGTAGGGGTTGTAGCAATCCTACCGGAAACATTTGCTCTGATTTGTTCTGTTGGCAAGTGGTACACTCCTTGACAGAATGAAGAACATCATCCTTGAGGCCCTTCCAAGAGAACCTCTCTCGAACTTGTCTATACGTCTTGAAGTACTTGGCATGTCCAACCAATGGTGACTCACGAACTACTCTCAAAATCTTCTCCTTAAGATTTGATTCCAAAACCAAGAAGACCATGTCCTTGTAGTAGATAACATCATCCACCACCTTGTACCTATAATCATGAATCTCGCCATCCATCAATTCGCAAGTGAAAGTATTCTTGGAGTACTCAACCAACAAATGTGCCTTCCAATCAGCTGAGACCTCTAATGAGGAGAAATGGCAAGTCTCCTAGATAAAGCATTGATGACCACATTCGTCTTCCCCTTCACATACTTGATATCAAATTCATAGGCTTGTATCTTGCTCACCAAATTATGTTGTCACTCATTCAAGTCCTTCTGCTCCAAAAAGTACATGAGACTATTATGGTTGGTCCTAACCATGAATTTCCCACCAACCAAATACTACATGAACTTGGTCAATGCATGCATAATCACAAGCAAATCTTCGTTGTAGATTGAGCGTAAACTCTCGGAGTCCTTCAGCTTCCTGCTCTCAAATGCAATGGGGTGGCAATTCTGCATCAAAACTGCTCTAATACCCCCTCCCACTTCGTCACACTCAAGAACAAATGGCTGAGTGAATCAGTCAATCGAAGAGCTGGACAAGTGCTCATGGTCTCCTTCAACTTGTCGAATAATTGTTGTGCCTCCTCTATCCAACTAAAAGAACCCTTCTTAGTGAGGTCGGTCAAGGGGGCTCCAAACTGCGAAATTGTTAGACTGCCCTGGATAGTATCAGAGAGAAGGTAATCAAAGACATTGAAGACAAGGCTGCCCTCAAAGAGAAGAATAAGGAATTACAGGAGTAAATTACTCATATGGTACAGCCCTTGCCTAGAAATGTTTCATTTTAGGAATCAGTCCCAAAAGAGTTGCCATCTGATGACAAAAGAAAAGAAGTAGACCAACTGGTCACATATGGAAACCAAATAATCATGCAGCATCAGATTGGTCGAGTATATGACCAATTTGTGTGAATGATTGATGAAACTTACAATCCAATGTGAATTTGGGGATAACATATCCATTGTAAAATCACACTGACAGCTCTCATACCCAATATGGGAAACTGTAATGTTTTGAGAACAGAATTCAGATATTCTGGTTTAAAGCCAAAACTGTACTTTCTTGTTCATACATATAGAAATCAAAAATTCTTCCTAATCTATTTTTCTTTGTCAAGAATTTGCATTTGTTAGTACATGAGAAATATGGAAATTAAATTAATGTCTACGGATGACCAAAACAGCCACAAGGGACTTAACAGTAAATCCAGTAATGACAATAAGAAACAAGAAATGGTAAGCTAACACCTACTGGCTAGAGAAGTGAACTCAAAATAGATAAATTCTTAACAAGTTAGAGAAGAAAGTAGAGTGTACTACAAAGTTACAAACATTACAAATGACTACGCAAGAGGAAGATCAATTGGTAAAGAAGATTTTTAGACCATGGATGGAGAAGTCCCAACTAGTTTGTATCTGAATGTAGAGAATGGGGAACTCGCATCCTTGTCGAACACCATGAAAAGGCTAACAGTCTACTAATGACCAGGACTAAGTGAGCCTGGTTGGGCAATGCTTGTGGGACACCAAAAAACAGCTCTTAGAAACTCTTCTAATAATGAGTTCAATCAAGCCAATAATCAAAGGGTTCATTATCATATCAAAACGTTTATTGCATGCAACATGGAATACGCTAAAATGCAATAAATCAGAACAGCTGCTCCTACTTTCAGAAATCCATTTATCATGGACAAGAATTTATTTCTCACTTGTAAAGGGGCATTTTCTGTACAATGAAGAATAAAAGGACCATCAATGGTTAAATTTGGACAAAATAAAATGAATAATTCTAGATAACCTCAAAAAAGTAGACTAAATTGCATTGTTTTGTAGACAAATTCCATTACTTCCAATTGTTGGTTTGAGGGAGAGAGTGATGGCCAAAATTGCAAACCTGCAAAGTTCTTGCAAAGTCTTCATCTTCTAGCAGTTGTCTTCTCCTTTTGGAAAAGACTTTATCGTTGAACACTTGCCTCTTTCCTTTGAGAAAGAACTTTTCAACTTCATTTGATTCCATGCCATCAAGTGCAGGATTTGAAAACTCATTAGCTTGTTGAGGACTTATCGATGCAGGCTCTTCTAGT
>MU226021.1:443297-461809 GCA_018584345.1 Thuja plicata
ATGGTGGATTCAGTTCCTTAAACAGACCATTGACTTTCTATTGTGATAGACATCGTGTGATGGCTGAAACAGATCACAATAGATGATACCTTACATTAAGGATACATTACCTATGGAAATTTTTGAGTTATGGTGAAAATCATGAGACTTGATATTCTTGGTCAGACCATATCTCTTATATCATATTGAGGTGATATATAAAACATTCTTTGAGTTATGGTGAATATCATGAGACTTAATATCCTTGGTCAAACCATATCTCTTGATATCACGATGAAGTGATATCTTCTCTCTTAAAAGTAATGGATCTTTTGGGATTTGCATTTTGATTAATTTTATCTTCCCTAGCTAAGAGGGAGTGATGTTTTGTGTAGCTATGGCAAGGGTCATAAGTGTTGACACGGGAGACTACTACACATTTTGTTTGATCATCCTCCCTAGCTAAGAGGGAGTGTTAATGTTAGTAGCTTCAGTCGTATGATCATTAGAATACATATAATATATGTTGATTAATAATAATATAATATATATGTTATATTATTATTAATCATATGAAATTTAATATTTAATAATAAATTATTAAATTATTCTTAATTAATAATTGATTGATGAAACATTATAAGATTGATTAAATTATAATTAATGGAAAGAGCATGTCCTTTCTTATAAAATATAATGAATAGACATGTCCCATGAAGGGACATGTCTCTCCTATCCTCATTCCCAATATAAATGAAAGAGAGATTCTTGCATTTGGAAAACACATACAACATAGAGTGCGATTACATTTGTAGCTATCCTAATGGGACATGTCTCTCCTATCCTCACTCCCCATATAAATGAAAGAGAGATTCTTGCATTTGGAAAACACATACAACATAGAGTGCGATTACATTTGTAGCTATCCTAAAATTTAACAGATAGGAAGTTGATACCGATTCCTGATGATGTAGATGCGCCCTAAGATTTGAGCAAGTTCCACTTCTATATGCAATGCACGGTTTATGGGTTGTACAAGGTGTTGGGTTTTGACGGAGAAAGCACAATCTCTACAGAATTGTTAATGATGGCTATGAATATCCAACATCCAGAGGTAAATACCGACACGATTATGTCAGGTATGTGGTCAAGCAGATTCATGAAGCCTTAATTGAAATTCAGAAGGATAATAATGCCATCATTTTCAAACTTTATTCAATATTGATGCACCTCATTCTGCACTTCAATGCTGACCGAATGGACAAAGAACTCATTTTACAAAAGGAGGAGCTTGGTGTGTCATCTCCAGTACAAAGGTGGACCTAGGTGTGGGACAATAGTACTTATCTTTATTCTTTCCTATGTTTTGAAAATTGGATTGTGTTGCCTATACTAGAAATGTTAGGAACCAAAAAGGAGAGATTAGTGGTTGGATTAAGGAGAATTTTGAGACCCCGGCACTTTGTGCCAAATTGGCATATTTCTCATAACTAGGGGGACTTCTACTTTTTTGACAATTTTACTGTTATGAGAGTATCTAGGTGTCCTAAACCTCCACATGTTCTCCCTAAATTTATACCTCCTAGGCTTGCCTAGATTGAGTTTATTTGGCAATTAACTCTTGTGGATAAAGAGTATTTAGAAGCACATAGGAAAGGAACCTTTCTTCCTAGATTATGGGTTGTAAATGATTTCACTATTGGGAAGAAAGCCTTTGAACAAATGAATGATTTCTTGAAACAATATAGGTTGGTCACTGCTACACCCAGGTTTTGTGATCCATAGGGTTTTATAAAGGTTGCAATGAAACAAATGACACCTTGGGCTACAATTAAGGACCATGAACCTTTAGATGAGGAGGATGTTGTGAGAAACCTGATGGAGAAGAATGGTGTTCAGGAGAGAAGGAAATGGGCTGATCTGATGAGGGTTGAGGCAGAGTTTAGAGAGATGGACCCAAAGTTCTCAGGGTTTTGTCCTGAGGAAAATTATCTTAAGAGAATTGAAAGGATGTTGAGTTCCTATGAGGTCTTGATGGCACAAATGCCACAATTGCAGGAGATGGTTGCTAAGACACAAGAGCCAGAAGATGTATTGTCTTCTCAAGGCAAGAAGCCTTTGGAACAACAAGTGCATGATGTGGAGAGTGGAGATGAAGTTGAATCCACTAAGGAGCCACCTACTAAGAGGCAGAAAATTGATCCATCTAGGGCAATTGTGAAGAGAGACCCTGCAAGGGCAATTATTGTTGAGCAAGCAGAGTATTTTCATGAGATTAGAAAGAAGCTCAGAGAGGAGAGCAATCATGAAGGAATTGAGGAAACAAATTTACCTCTTGTATTTCCTATGGATGAGAGAATAATGATGTCAAATAATTTCTTGAGTGATGATGATTTCATTTAATCAAATGAATTTAAAAGTTTTATAATAAAATTGAAGCAAAATGAGTTGAGGAATAGTTTCGATATGGGAGAAGGAGAAAATGAAAAGAATGAACAGATTGTAAAGGCTCTCCAAGAATATGACCCTGACAGCGAGCAGATAACAGTGGAACAAGCAAGATTGCTTGTAAAGAATAATGGAATGTTGTTGCCAGATTGGGATCTCCAATCTACGTTTATCACTGATTAAATAAGGAGGCAGCTAGACCCACTATTAAGATCTGAGTTTGAGATTGGTGATATAATAAGAGGATCAGGATTTGATCCAATCTGGTCATTGGCCCCATCTACCCAGAAGCCCCACATGATAAACATTCAAGAAGAAAAAAGAGTTGACAGGATGATCTGGAATTTGCAGAAAACAGGGGATACTGAGATTGCCAATTTCATGACACAAGTCTCTTTTATGAACTTAGCTAAAACAGAGGATCTATCAAGGAGATACACAGAGACCTATCAGCAATTAGTCTCCATTGCAAAGAAGTATGATGAGGTAATAATGAAGAATGCGGCTATGGAGGACCAGATAGGGGAGTTGAATGAAAAGCTTGCAAATATTTCGCTATCTTCTCACAATAAAGGTATGGTTGATGCAGAAAATTGAAGTTCAGACAGACTTAATTCCAGTTTATACAGATCCACATGTTCCTGTTGAAGAGAAAGCCAAACTCGAGGACTATGCAGACAGAATTGAGGAGCTTGAAGAAACAAAGAATATGAGAGCAATAACTGCTTTGATGGAAGTATTGCAGCATGGGATTGATATCCTAAAGGGTAAAATATGTGTAGTTCATGGCTTACATGATTCTTTGAAAGAGGCTGGTGATATTTGTGCTAGTGCTTTATTTTTTTTGGAACCTTAATACAATGTGTGGTCAGGAAGGAATGTGTTGATGGAAAAATTGGACACTACAATGGAAAACAGAGATGATCTTCCTGATAAGATCAATGAGACTAAAGACATGGTGGCAAGTGTAAATTCTTTGTATGGATTTTTCAAAGGAAAAGACCTGCTGGTAAAAGATAAATTAAAGGTTTTTAGTGAAAGTTACCAATCTATTATCCCCCCTATTTATGACAGGGATGGTAACTTGAAACAAATTGATTTCTTGGGAGGAGAATTTGATATGATTTCAAAGAATACAAAGGTGCTTCTACATATGGACAATGACATTGACATTCATGGGTTCAACGAGATAATGGATTCCTTTTTCAGAGCTGAGGTGGTTTTCACCAAGTTTATTTCAGATGCAAGGGTTGTCACAGATGCTCGTTGGTTGGAGTCAATTACAAAGTTGGAGGTTGTAAAGGGATTCAATTGGCCTACAGATAAAGAAGTTGCCAGATGGGAGAAGATGCTAAAGGGAGGCAAGAAGGCCTCAAACTAATTGTTTTGTCTTGTTCAGGAGGTTAGATGACCTGACACCTGGGTGATGATAACAGGGAGGATAACTACATTCAAAGGCATCTTGAGTTTGATGTTGTAGCTGCGGATGACCTTCAGGACATATAACAAAGTTATTCTGAATATCAATAGACAAAGGTGCCAAAGTCTAGTTGGTGCTCAGCTCCCAAGATCAAGTTCAAGTTTTTGTTCAGTGTTCTTTCTTCTTGCTTATCTATGTTTTCCTTGTTGTTAAGTTGTAATTTTTGTTCCAAATGATCCGAAACTTGTTGCATTCATTATCTATAAAAGGAATTCCAAGATCACTTGAAAGGGGTTCCCATTTTTTCTATGTTATGTCAGTCTAGTCAATACAATATAGTACATTTTGAAGTTATGCAGTTTCTAAGAAGCATGTATGGTGTTTGATGGTAAATAAGCAAGTAAAGTTTGATAATATGTCTTTGTATTGAATGTGAACTCTTTATGAATTGAATACAAATTAAGGATTTGTCTCAAATTATCTCTCTACGTTATCAAAAATGAGTTTGTCATCTTTTGCTATCTTTCAAGGAAAGAATTAAATATGCTGAGATAATTAACTATGAGAGTTTATGATTTGTTGCAAATTTGATTATATTTGTCCATACAAATGAGAAGTTATGTGTAAGGCATATTTTCTTCGAGTTCTATGTTGAGCGTTTAATGAACTTTGCTATCAAATATTTTCTGATTTTATGTGACTCTGTAACCCAAAATGGATTAGACACTGGTCATAGGTGACACATGAAATGTATGGTGAAACAAACTCAAAATATAAAACTATCATGTGCTTTGTATGTCTGATAAATTATTGGAGTTTATCTCAAGTATCCAGGTTATCATCTGCTAAGGAGTTTTTAGAGAGTTATAAGTAGATGAGTTAAAGGTACACCCGCCTAAGTTTTATGGAGCTTAAAGTGTAGAAGGTCTAATGACCTTGTTACTGTTGGGATTCTCTTGTCTGTAATTTGTGGATAAAGTGACGATTGATTTCATTATGTTCTTTGACAATCATAATGAATATTAATGATCTTTTAGAATTGAGTGTAGCAAGAAACGACAACAACAATACGGAAACCCAATTCATTTTTTGGAGGTGGATTCGTGACAGAGTTCACAGTTGGGCAAATTGATGAAGTTGTAATCTGATGACATCTAGCAGTAATAGAGGTATTTCATATTTGTTCTGAAAATAAGATTGCAAAGATTCATCTTTATTTTTAATTTCATACCTCTATAATTTTCAGCATAATCTGTTGGATAAAGTCAGATCAGTTTGCATGAATATTGTTTGCTTAAATTTTTGTGCAACATTTATTAAATCTAGAGTAAATATCCTAGGGGAATATTTCACTTGCATGCATGCTTTTACTATAAATTGTGTTTAAATCTTTATTGATTAGAAATATAAGATTCTTTAGATTTACTTGGAATGTGTTATGGTAATGGTGCCTGCCTATTATATAACAATATATATTGAGTCATTATCAGCGGGATGAGAGAGAAGCGGGAAAACTGGTGGGTCCAACGGTCACCTACTACTGCAGGTAGACGAAGAAATGATCTGAATGGAGGTCGTGTGGCCTTCAGGGAACATGCAGGCCTATGTTACACACGCAAGACTAGACAGAGAAGGCCTTTTACCACCCACTATTAACAGAGCAAGCATTCTAGAGCTCAAGCTTTCCACTCTGTAAATGGGTTTGCGGGAGGAAGGAATCGAAGTGGTCGGGGTTGGAATGGCAAGAACAGGTAGAACTGGTCTAGACAGAAAGACAAACAACCCCTTTACACGGCGATTGGAAAAAACTTTGACTTCAGAAAAATCGAGCATAAATTCTATCGCCCGAAGCAAAATAGTCTGGATGGAACCTTGAAACACAACATGGTAAAGGAGAAGGATCAGGGGTCTAATATCAGGTATGAGGTTATGTCCACCATTAAAATTTCAAACCCCCAATGGAAGGATGTTGTAGGATCTCTTAATAATAGAGCTTTTTTCTTTAAATGGATGGGTCATTGGCCATCAATAAGCACTATTCGCTACTGGTGTCAAAATGTTTGGGGGAAAAGCATTATGCTCAAAAGCCTCACAAATGGGTTTTACATGGGGATATGTCCAACCAAGGAGGACAAGGTGTGGATCCTTAACAACGGGCCATATCTTATCGAGGGGAGAGGAGTATATCTCAAAGATTTGGAAGCAAATTTTAACCCATGCATGGAAAAAGTGAAGGAATACCCGGTCTGGTTGAATCTCCATAATCTTCCAATGGAATATTGGGACGAGGAAACCCTAAGGCAACTGGGTAACAGCATAGGCACTTTTATTGAGGCTAAGGAAGTAATCAATAGGAAGGATTCCTCTATTCACCCAAGGATTTTGATTAACCTGCAGGCAAACAACCCTATTCCAGACTTTGTCTTGCTGGGCGCTGACCAAGGAGTATGGAAACAGATGATTGAGGTATGGGAAGGAGATCACACCCAAAGTGAGGACCCAAAGAACAAGCAGAGCGCAACGAAGGGTAAAGGTTTGGAGAGGGATGAACTTTTGGATTGGCTAGAGGAAGAATTATGCTCTAAGACCTATGGGAAACTTGAACACACTCAGGGACAACTGGAGGGTTTGGACAGAGGACAATATGGATCACCTCAATGGAGAAGGGACTGCAAAATTGCAATGGAGCAAGTTTTTTCTGGCGAAGTTGTCTCTGAATCTTTGATTAAGGAAAACCAATCAACTCAAAGAGTGATGGATGTTCCCCTCTCAATAGTGAGGGAAGAGGAACTGAATGATGAACATCATGAGGATCTGAAAAACCACTTGGATCTGCCAAAGCTTTCTCCTCTAACTCACTTGGACTCAATGAAGGAAAGCAGATTACAAGGGTCGACAGTAGAAGATAAGGTTCTGGCGGATGTATGGGTGAATGTTTCTGACACACCCCAAATTGTCCTCAATACTCAGATATCCCAACAGGAAAACCCGATGCCAGAGAGCTTAGACAAGATAGCGAGGCATAGAGACCAGATGCCTTTCCATCCTGAACCGGAGGACGACCTTTTACAATGTGACATCAAGCAGATGAGTCTGGAACATGATCCTTCAGCCCCAAACTCTAGAGGAATCAAAGCACCTGTTTTTCAAGAAAGGCTGGATGGCTTCACTATCGCAGCAACCGACACTCAGAGCTTGTTGGGAGTTATTGAGAATCTATACCAGACTTCCAATGAGCAGCAGGGGGATAGTCTTCAACTTTTCAAAATATCCCCAATTAGAAACCTTGAAGGATCCTTTGAAGAGACCAGAGATAGCAGTAGAAACTTGTTAGACTCTGATTCTCATTGCAGCCCTCAGAGTGATGATTAGAATGATATTGATTTGGGTTAGAAGAAATACCCAACATCATGGACCGCAGAGGAATAGAACAAACACAGTCTCTGAGGGTGAAACCAAAGTTCAGTGAGAAGGGTAAGAAGGGAGCAAAATCCAATAAGGAAAAATTGGAATTAGCTGGCAGTGCAGCAGGCCAGACAAAACTGCTAAGATCCGGGAAAGGCTATGCCTTTTCCCGGCAGCAATGAAAATCCTTTCGTGGAATGTCAGGGGCTGCAATGTCCTTGACAAGGTCCGCCTGATCAAGAGAGGTCTTGATCAAGCTAAAGCAGATGTCATACTCCTTCAGGAAACAAAGCTAAAAGGTGATGAAATTGCTTCTTTTCAGAATAGATTTGGTAAATGGAAAGGTCACTTCTCCGAGGCAATTGGTGCTTCAGGAGATTTAGGACTCTTATGGGATGGTAGTGTTGTCATGGTAGATATAGTCAGCCAAGCTTCAAATTGGCAACTTGCCGAGATCTCCTCAAAACAACTCCTCTCGAAGTTTTATATCTTCAATATTTATGGTCCCAATAATGTTAGGGATAAGCAATTACTATGGCAAATGTATCTCTAGGTTCTTAGAAGACAGGTCGGAGCAGATTTTACTGTTGGGGGGTGACTTTAATGCTATCTTAAGTCCTTCTGAAAAGAAAGGGGGGAAGGGCTGGATGAGTGTTAGTCAAAGGAATTTTGTTGATTTTGTTTCAAACAATGGGCTGAGCGAAGTGGTTTTCAATCAAGGTGAGTTCACTTGGACTAACAGAAGACAAGGCTTCTCAAATATAGCAGAAAAATTGGATCGATTCTTGCAAGCTGGCCTTTGGGAGGAGTGCAATTGGTTATGTTCAACTGATATCATGCCTATAGCAGGATCTGATCACTTCCCTATATGCTGCCATATCCAGGAAGATGCAACCCCGGAACGTTCTCCCTTTAAGTTTGAAGCTATGTGGTTGAGAGCAGAAGGGTTTCTGGACAAAATTTCCGAATGGTGGGGTAATTCTCCACAATGAGAAGGTAACAAGTCCTTTGTTTTCTTTTAAAAACTCCAGTTCCTTAAAGCCCAATTGAAAATTTGGAACAGAGATGTGTTTCAAAACATCTTTGTGGAGAAGCTAAAGATTGAACAAAGCCTAGCCCTGCTGAATGATAAGGTTATAACATCAGGGATGGATAAAGATTGTTTTGAGATGGAGCAGGATTTAATGAGGAAATATAAAGAGATTTTGCCTCCGGAAGAGACTTTTTGGAGGCAAAAGTCTCGAGAAACCTGGTTACAGGATGGAGATATAAATACCAAGTTCTTCCATAAGTCAGTGAAGGCTCGACGAGCACGAAATAGAATCTTATCCATCAACTCTATGGTTGGGGACCTGCTTAACACCCCTAATCAGATTAATGATGAAGTAGTAAGTTTTTTCAAAAATATTTCTGCTAGAGATTTGGATAAGCTAAGTAATGTGGATGACTTGTTAAATATGATACCCAAATGTATTTCTGAAGAACAAAATGCTACTCTTCTGAGTCCAATTACTAAAGAGGAAGTCAAGAAGGCTCTCTTTGCTATGGGGGGTGATAAGGCCCCAGGTCCTGATGATTTCCCAGCAATCTTTTTTCAGATTACCTGGGATATCTTGGGGAAGGATATATGGGAAGTGGTAGAAGAGTCCCATGAAGGTGGTTTTATTCTTAAAGATTTCAATAACACATTTATTGCTCTGATCCCCAAGAAAGTTGACAGTTTAACCTTTGATGACTAAAGACCTATTGCACTATGTAACACCACTTATAAGGTTATAGCCAAAGTGGCCGCTAATAGATTGAAACCATTGCTCAAATATGTCATCTCGCCAGAACAGAGTGTCTTTGCCCTAATAGATCAATTCTTGAAGGTATTGTTATTGCTCATGAAGCTATTCATACAGTTAAGAATGCAAAGGTGTCTAAGATGATGATTAAATTGGATGTTAAGAAGGCTTATGACAATGTTAATAGGGACTTTCTGATTCAAATCATGAAACAGTTTGGGTTTGTTGATGATTGGTTAAAGTGGATAGCAAGTTTCATAAATACTCCTAGGTTCTCTAATTTGGTTAATGGGAGCCCACAAGGCTTCTTTGAGACTACTAGGGGGATCAGGCAAGGAGACCCCATTGTACCTTTCCTCTTTATCATCATGGCGGAAGTGCTGGGAAGACTTATTGCCAGCAAGTGAAGAGGTGGTCAGTGGAAAGGGATTGGCATTGCTGAAGGAATTGACCCTCTCTCCCACCTTCAATTTGTAGATGACAACTTTCTTCTGGGTGAAGCATCAGCCAAGGAAGCTAGGATCATTAAAGCAACCTTAGACAGATATAGTGAGGCTTCTGGACAATGTATCAACTGGCATAAATCTGAGGTTTACTTCTTCCACTGTAGCAGAAATCTACAATCTCAGCTGAGCAACATTCTTAACATTCGGACCGGTAAGCTACCTGCAAAATATCTGGGTGTGCCTCTCTTTGAAGGAGCCTCCAAGCCCCACTTATGGAAACAATTAGTTGATTCCTGTTTGTGCAAGATGAAAGGTTGGAAGGGCAAATGGTTATCATCTGCAGGTAGGATTCTTTTACTGCAAACTGTTATTTCTGCTATCCCCATTTATTCAATGAGCTGCTTTAAAATTCCTTCTAAAATCCTTGACTATCGTAGTAAAAGAATGAGGAAATTTTTCTGGAATGGGACTAATGAGGGGGAGAAGTGCCTTTATTGGCTCGGGACAAGATTTGTTGTAAGAAAATTAAAGGTGGTGCGGGGCTTAGAGATTGGAGAAAAATGAACCTTGCTCTAGAAGCCAAAATGGTCTGGAATATGTATGCAAACCCTAACTGTTTATGGGTAAAGGTTCTAAGGGCTAAATATCTGGACAGCCCGGCTAGGGAAAGAATTCTGACCATAAGAGATCCACCAAAGGGCTCTGCATTTTGGAATTTCATGCTTGACTGTAGAGGGCTTATCACAAATCACCTATCATGGAATGTTAGAGATGGGAAAGATGCTCTTTTCTGGAAAGATTCCTAGAATGGCCTCCCGGTGCTATCAGAAGATGTGAGATTTTCTGAGGTAAGCTGGAACCTCACAGCACTGTGGGGGTCTAAAGTGGTGGACTATGTTGAAAAACAGCAAACTGCTGTAGGGACTGTCTGGTCCTAAAAAAAGGTGGATAATCTAGGTTTGTCAGATGAACAACAGGTTCTAATAATGGAAATTTTTAACAGCAGGAGTGTCTTAATAACTCATAAGATGGACTCAATTTTTTGGTGTGCTGCCCGAAGTGGGGAATATTCAGTAAAGACAAGATACTTATCCCTTGAAGGGGACAAATGACACCTTAGCATGGCCAATGAAATTATGTTGGGATAGAGTGTCTCCCAAAAGCAGGGGTCTTTGCTCGGCTTGCAATCCATGGTAAAATCCTCACTGCAGAGAGAAGAAAGAGACTTGGTTTTCAAGGCCCTACTAAATGTGTGTTGTCCAATGCAGATTCAGAGGATATAGACCACCTTTTAATAAGATGCCTCTTTGCTGAAGAATGTTGGGCAATGATAAAAACAAAGCTAAATTGGATTGGTCCAATGCAAAACAGTGTTAAGGGGGTCTTCTCAAACTGGCCACTCCCTATAAAGGCTTCGGCCCTATCCTCTATATGGAAAATAAGCCCCTCAATTGTACTATGGGAAATCTGGAAGGAAAGGAATAGAAGGATCTTTCACGAGAAGGAAGAGTTGGTTGACAGAATCAAAGTGAGAATTAACATCTCAGTTGAAGAATCTATGAGAGTTGTCATTCTAAGGAGAAGTAATAACCTTGTCTACACTAAGGAGGATAGGATTATCCATCAAGGCTGGTCGTGCTTGAAGATCAGGAATGGAGGAATATGTGGGCAAAAGTCCAAAAAAGACAGGATCAAGAATGAGGTTTGAATGCTTCCGGATGAAGACTGGGTAAAACTAAACTTTGATGGGGCCTCCAAAGAGAACCCAGGCCCTTCTGGTGCTGGGGCTATAGCCAGGGATTGGAAGGGGAATGTAACGGCTCTAGCAGCTCAAAAACTAGTGAATGGAACAAACAAAATGGGGGAAGCAAGAGCAGCCCTTTTAGCTGTCAAAGTTGCCAAGCAGCTAAAAGTTCAGAAGATTCACCTGGAAGGTGATTCTCAAATTATTATCAATGCTATAAAAAACAGGGAGGCGACAGCATGGCACCTACAACGTATTATTGAGGAGATTGGCCACCTTCTAGACTCCTTTGATAATTTCAAAATCAGTCATATTAGAAGGGAAGGGAATCAGGAAGCTGATGTTATTTCCAAATGGGCAACCTCTCTCAACATAAATGAAGGCATACAATTTGATGATTTCACCTCAGAGGAATGGCGGGCTATTTTAAATTTTTAAATTCTCATTTCTTGAATTTAAAATTTAAAATTAATGACAAATAAATAAAAATAAGTAAATTAGCTTATTGGCATGGATTTGAAGTGGAGTTTGGATCGCGATCTTTCCTTTTGCTGAGGTGGTGATGTGACATCATCAAATATAATGGTCTAACAGGAGCAGATGTTGATAGATTTGGCTTGTGCAAAATCTCAGGGTAGTTATGCCAAAGAGTGTTTTTGTGACGGCATTTTGAGGAATGACATCATGTGATTGATTGGCGGCGTCCTAGTTTGTAGCGCATGAGTTATTGCACATTATGATAGTAAGTGGTGATTTTATATAAAGGTGAGTTGTAGGCAGTAGCAGATGCAAGCTGTCGTGTTTGAGAATTGGCATTTGGACAGGTTAAGTGTTTAAGTGTTTAGGTGTCATGGAAGCCACGTTCTCCATTGACACTACGAAGCAACAAAAAGGGTTTAAGGGTCCTGTGTGCAAGCACAGAATGTTAGGGATGCTTCGAATTGAAGACATGGAGTTGGCAATGGCGGACATTGTTGTTCTGAGACCTCAATTCCAGAATAGGCACGGCAAGTGGAGGCTCAACGTTGATGTGGTTTCAATGTTTAATGCTTGGGCTTTGGAGTTGGGTGAGGAGGAAGCAGAGGTTAAAAGGATAAAAACTTTGTTGTTTAAACCGGAGTTATTGGTGGATTTGGACCATATCCTGGAATGGGTTGTGCCAGGAATTGGTTCAGACTACTCTGAGTGCTTCAAAGACTTGGAGGGAAGAATTTACGGTTTCATCTCATTTCTCCGCTGGTGGGGTCAAGTCAACAAAGGTGAATACAAATTTGAAATTGGGAGGAAATGGATTGCTCTGAAGCGGGTTTTGCAGATAACGACCGCAAGGTTTGTTGCAGAGCTTCAAGCTAACAACCCTGCCAACGTCTTCAATGTGGAGGTGCCAAGAAGAAGGCAGGGAAGGCGTCGGGGCAGGCGAAGTCCTTAAAGGGCATGAAGTCTGCAGGAAGCTCAATTTTGCTACCGAACCCCTGTGGTAATATGCACCCTCTGCAGATGACCCTATGAATGCAGAAGTTTTTTTGGGATCAAAGGATATAATGGCTACGACATGCTAGCCTTTCTGTGTGGTGTAGACAATGGTTTTTTGATAACTTTTGTCTACATTTTGAGCCTCATGTATAACCTGATATGGTTTTTTATAACTCGAATATGTATTATGCTTCCTGTTCTCTGAAGCTATGCTGGTTAGTAGATAGGCAGTCCGGTAATGTTTGTTTAAATATGTATATGTTCATATAGCATAGTTCTCCAGATGATGTAATCTGGTTGGGTCACAGGGATTTGTGTAAGGACATGGGTTTATTGGACAAATATGGGCACAGAGGCTCCCAAATGCCAAATGTTTTTTGTTATAAGCAGCTATGTACTTTCCTATTTCAAAATCAATAAAAATGTTATAGCTCAAAAAAAAAAATGGTACTTGTCTGTTGAACAAACAGTGAAACTTGGTCCCTTCTTTGATAATATAATCTTAATATTTTTCAAAAAAATCTTCTAGTTAAAACTTAGAAGCCATTGGTAACAAGCCAGTTTGAATGCATATTCCTCTGCTCTATTAACAGATTGGGCTTCATCTTAAGATTTGCAGCAATATAAAATAGCATGTAAATAGATTGTATTGCTGTGTATATCCGGCCTTTAGGCCTACAAACCACTCTGCAACATTATGGATGTAAACGCATTAGTTACTTTGAGTTAGTATATGTTCATGCTGTATTTTTACATGGTTAAACAGACTTGATATATTGATAAGTGTAGAGTAAGCATTAAAAAACCAATAGAAGCTAGCCAAAACCAGAACATCTGTGAGCATAAAGCCTTAAAGAAAACATGCACATTGTAGACAATACTATTTGGAAAAACTAGGAAAGCAACAAAACAGATGCCTAACCCTTACAATTAAAACAGAGAATACATAATGTGCATTAGCAAGTACTGATTTCTCCTACTTATAGTATGCCTAAGAAGTAATTGTTCTGATTTGTTCATGCATTCTGTTTTTATTTGGTTATTTTAGATGTACTATAACCTATTTACTTATAACATAAGACTAAAATACTTACAACAAAGTCAACCTGACAAAGGTGTAAGAAATCAATCAAATAGATACTGAATTGAGAAGATGTCAGGACAGGGTGTGGCCAGAAGAATATACTAACCTTTAAAAAGTTAGCCAAAAGACAGAATATCTTACTAGATACTTTTTGATATAAATTGGATGGCAGAATCGATCACATATCACGAAAGACCTCAAGTAATAATTAATTAACAGTTATATAAATGGTAAATACTAAATATATGAACACCATTCAAACCACATAGAAAAATTATGTGTGTGTGTGTGTAGATATATATACATTGATGTGTCTGTGTGTGTATTCTGACAACCTAATATAAAGAACCTCAACTGTTAAATAGACGTATATATTAGAAAGCAAAACATAAGTGCTCAATAGCAAGGAAATGCATACCAGAGTGATTTCAGCAGACCCGTCTGAAAAACCATTCAAAATGATATGTTTGCGGCTCACTTGCTTATCAGAAAACGGTAAGTTGCTCCGTCCAACTATATTTGAGCCTTGGAAAACTGGTAATGTTGGGCTTGAAGAATCCTCTTCATCATTCCCCTTCAGTGGTACTAAAGTCCCAACTTTTACCTGAAACATGCCAAACCATTTTTAGAAGTAATTACAAGAATCCAGTGTCAATAGTCATTAAAATGTTCAATGAAATTCAACTCCAACTCAAGGCATTCAGTTCATCAATGAAAAATGCTCAAAAAGCCATACATAAAGCAACATAGCATGACCTCAATCAGGAAAAGTGAATGGGTTCAAACTTCACATTGTTTCTCATTTGCCAGATTAATATTCATACATTTCTTAATTACTTTATATAACTTGATTTTATACCCTACACAAGAAAAGATTAAATATTTTACCAACTACTCCAATGACTGCATAATCTCAAATGCAAAGAATTGAAACCATTGTATCATTTTCTATGTCAGTAATTGTGTCACTTATAATACATGTATAATAAGGTTAGATGGCAAGAACTGGTAGTTATGAAAAAATATTGATCAGCCATAGTAGAATTCCATTCCATATTCCTTCCAATAATAAACTGTATTGCAAGAACTTGTAGTTATGAAAATATGTTGATCAACCCTTGTAGAATTTCAGTCCATATTCCTTCAATTAATAGACTATCAACCAAATGTGGTTTCTGAAAAAATAAAGATATGTGATCTCTGAAAAAATAAAGATATAATACAGAGACATTTCCCAATGGTGATTCATTATGCAGCACTTTAACTCCTAACATTTAAGAAGATAGATAAATTATCTTGACATGACCTTTCTTTGGATAGCATGCACCTCAACAAGAACTAATAAGTGATACACAAATTGATCCATCACCTACCAAGTGCCCTATCTTGATAGTGGTGGTTGGGTCTCCAGCCCCCTCTTCCTCCCACCCACCCCATAGGGCAGAGGTATAGGTTGGTCACCAGCCCGAACTAAGTGAATATACAAACTGATCCATCACCTACTGAGTGCCCTACCTTGATAGTGGTGGTTCGGTCCCCAAACCCCTCTTCCTCCCTCCAACCCTATAGGGCATAGCTACATGTTAATTGCCCACCTACACTCCATCCCTCCCTCCTTCCCTTAATTCCTATTGACCACCAAAGCAAGAATCGCATTGGACAAGTATTCAATGCACTTCCTCTGCACAAATCTCTTGATCCACATCCTCCTATATTGTTCGACTTCCTTTGATATAGAAAATTAAGACACTGGGAAAAAATTCCCAGCCAAAAATCTGACTTAGATGGACTAGAAGATGGATATTGTGACCAATAAATGTGGGCATCAAAGTTGGCAAGTACTAAAGGGCTATAAACATCATTGTAGGTACATGTATTTTTACAAGATTACACACAAAAAATGTAACAAATAGAAAGCTCTATCTTCACATCTAACTCTATGTTAGAACATATGATTTCCAACTCATTGTTTGAGTCTCTATATTAGCACAAAAAGATAATATATTTCATATTTGTAAGGTTCACTATACCCAATCACATTTAGCTATTAATTCTTAACCATAACCCTTATGATCAACCTTTAACTCAACACATTAAAGTTCAGTTTGTAATTCATATTTCATCGTTAATCTTCATTGGATAATTCATACTTTTTTCCTAAGATACCGATGCGCCCTCCTGTGGGCTGAAGCAGTGGCCGGCGCGGATACCCTGTGGATGCCGCACGGAAGCGCATCTTAGGCATCCGGATGCGTCTGGATGCCTATGGCAGGCATCTAGACGCATCTGGATGCCTAGGATGTACTTCCGGGCGGCATAGGCATCCAGACGCATCCGGATGCCTGGGATGCGCTTCCGGGCAGCATCCACAGAGCATCCGAGCGCATCCGGGATAATCAGCGGGCGGCTGCCTAGAAAAACCAATAAAAAAACGTTTTTTATTCATTTTTGCCACTAAAAGCACTTTAAAACATGTGCAAAATAGATTTTTTAAATCTATTTTTTTCTCCTAAACCCTAAAATGACCCTAAAAGAGGTCTTTCAAACTATTCTTATCTAATTTTTTTTGCAGTTGCACTCTCTTCTCCATTTGGTCTCCATTTTTGCATGTTGAAGGCAAAGTGATTCTTTTCAAAAAGAATCATTCATAGGGCAAGAGATTGCTTCCACAAAGGAATTTTGTGCATCTAAGGTAAGCATTTGATCCCATTCTTAAGTCCTTTAATGGATTTTTTTGAGATTTGATGAATTTTTTCAAGTTTGGGAAGAAATTTTTCAAGTTTTTTTTAAATTTTTTTTTTAAAAATAAGTAAAGAAACAAGTTTAGCTATCCATTTTAGTATTTTTGTATCATGTTTTTGCACTTGTTTGGTTGATGTTCATAGTTGTTTTCTAATTTAAGTTTATTTAATTTCTTAATATCTTATTAGCAAAGCAAGAAATTACATTGTATTGTGCAAGAATGGCCACCACCGGTAGTCAAAGTTCAATGGCAGGGGAAGGAGGTGATAATTTCAAAATTGATGTAAGATCTCCTTTATGGAGATATACCACAAGAATACAACAGGTTGCACGAGGTGGTTCATATTTTTGGAAGTGTAAATATTGTGAAAGTAACAAAGGCAAAGCATTCAATAGCTCATATTCTCGGGTCATTTTATGGGCCCTGCTAGTAAAGGGATGGCTATGTGCAAAGGCACAAGTGGAAAAGGAATGTCAGATGCACAAACAGTGTCATATGTAAAAGAACAAGAGGTTGTTGATAATATGGTTAAAAGATCCAAAAAAAAAAATTATCAACCTCCATCCGGAAAGAATAAAAGTAAAACACAATTACCCATTAAACCAATTCAATCCTCCAAACATCCATTCTTGCAAGTGCCTGTACCGAAAAAGAACAAGGAATAAGTAGAAATGACAGCCCGCAAAAGAGGTCCATTGGACACTGCATTTAAAATGGAGGCAAGAGAGCGTGCTAATAAAGCCATTGCACGTTGCCTCTATGCCAATGGTCTTCCTTTCAACTTGGTAAGATCACCATATTGGAAGGAAATTGTAGCAGCCATCAATAAAGCACCAGCTGATTACACAAGTCCCAGTTATGAAAAGGTGCGTACCACTCTTTTGCAAAAAGAGAAGACTTTTGTAGACAAATCTCTTCAACCAATTAGAGCTTCTTTGAAAACTTCGGGTATATCTATTGTGTCTGATGGATGGAAAAATACAAGAAACCGGCCATTGATTAATGTGATTGCAATGTCCCCCAAAGGGGCAATGTTTTTGAAGGCAGTTGATTGTGAAGGGGAGATGAAGGATGTAAATTTCATTTCTAGAATTCTCATTGAGGCCATAGAGATGGTGGGTAGTGAGAATGTGGTCCAGGTGATTACGGACAATGTCAAAAATTGTAGGGGTGCAGGTGCTTTGGTTGAGAGTCGGTATGAGCATATTTTTTGGACACCATACACTGTACACTCCCTCAACTTGATCATGCAACAAATTGGCACTCAAATAGATTGGGTGAAGCAAATATGCCAAGATGGGGAGATACAAATGTTTGTGACAAACCACCACATGTCACAATCCATATTTAGATCATTCTCCAAATTGGAGTTGTTAAAGGTAAATTGTAATTAGTAAATTTTATGTTCATGTTCAATTATCAAATTATTTAATCATATGTAACTTTGTCTTTGCTTGATATTTATTGATATGTTGTTAACTTGCTTAGGTTGCTAAGACCCAATTTGCATCTCATACTATTGTTATGAGACGACTTGTCAAGGTGAAAGAGGCATTGAGCCAAATGGTTATTTCTAACCAGTGGAGTATATGGAAGGCTTCAAATTCAGAGAGAGCCCAAAAGGTCAAGGCTTTGGTCTTGGATGACAATTGGTGGGCTCGTGTACAATTTGTATTGAATTTCACCGAGCCTATCATGACTATGCTCCGCTTTGGTGATACAGATACATCTTGCTTGGGGGATGTGTATGATGGCATAGCCACAATGGTGGAGAAGGTAAAATTTGAAATATAAAAACATGAGAATGACCCCATAGAATGTGAAGCCTTATGCAATAAGGTGGAAGAAATCATTCGTCATCGTTGGGAGAAGATGACTACCCCATTGCATCTCCTTGCATATGCCTTATCTCCAAGGTACTATAGCGAGGAAGTACTTGCTCTGCCAAATAGAATTGCACCATATGCGGATGAAGAAGTTGCT
>MU226021.1:462675-509939 GCA_018584345.1 Thuja plicata
AAATATGAAATATCTTGAATCTTGATCAATGGTGAAGTATCATACTATCAGTATCAAATGATTTATTTTTGTATATTTCTTGCATTTCTTTGCATATATATATATATATATATATATATATATATATGCATCCAAACGCATCCACATGCCCCCAAAAAAAATTTCACGCATCCGCACACCCGCATCCGCATTCGCACTCGAATCGGCAACTTATCTTTTTTCATACAATGTCCCATTCTAGTTTGGGTGTCATACCTTCAAAATCCATATTGATTATCTCTGTAGTACAAGTACCTATCCCTATGATCACGCTAGGGAGTATGATCTTGGATGTAACTCAATTGTACTCAAAAAAAAATCATTACTTGCATAACCTTCGATGTAATTCGGTTATGCTCAATTTTATAAATATTTGTATGACTTTGGATGCACTCAAACATGTTTTCACTAACTCCGAATGATCAAGGCAAAAAAAAATGAACAGACAGAGCACAAGATGTGAACAGGACAGACTGAAGATGAAGAAGGCCCTGAGGATGGTCTAGGATCTCTGAGGCCTTCCAGATTTTCAGAACAGGATTATAAGGCAGACTTGACAACCATCATTTCTGCCCAAAGTGAATAAGATAAAGAAGTAAAATTCAGCAGGTGACGAATTTGTCCTACTGAAAACTGCTGAATCTGTCCAAATGAGACAAATAGGAAACTCAGGCACCCAAACAGAAGCCATGTTGTCCTAGGTTTCGACTGTTGAAATGGAGAGGCATTAGGTCTTCCACAAGTTTAGAAGATCATGTAGAAAAATAAATATAACAAATGGGCTCTCATAGAACCATCCACAGCCGAGTGTGGAGTAAAGTAGCAAGTTTTGACTGAGTTTCACAATAGGGAACGCTCGTTAAAGAATTACAGAAGAGTTACATTAATCCCAGAGTGTTCTTGAAGACTCTGTGGAGGTAATTGCCTTTTGATTCTTCCTAATTTTCAGTTGGCACAAGAGGCACTTTGCCCCAAATTGAGTTTCTCAATAGTAGGTAAAGTGTGCTATCTGTCTTTAGTTAACTGATTCTTGTTTTTTACTTGATCAATTTCATGTTATGCAACTGCTGTCATCAATTCCAAACTTCTATATAGCTTCACAATTTTATATTTAATTATGTTTTAAACAAAGCACTTAAGGAACAGCAATACAATTAAGTTTGTATTAATCATAAGCATGTTAAGGTCTCCGTTGATGAGTTAGGTGTAGAATATCCATCTTCAGTCCAGATCAGTTATGCAAACTATCAACATCTGGGGTTTGTCCTATATCCAATCTCTCAAGCTTGTGCAAGTGTTAATAGTCCAAACTCAAATCATTTTAATCTTTTAAAAATTGGAGCTACCCTATGCTTGAAGTTATCTCAAGTATCCCTGATATTAAAATGATCTGCTTTTATGGCTTTTTACAAAATGGAGAGTTTTCTCAGTATGTAAGCCTAAACAAACACCCATTTTATCGAGAGAACGCGATAAAAGGTATTCACATTAATGGGACTTGGGGTATGAAAATCACTGCCAAGGAGCCAACACCCTTGGCCAAATTGCCTATTGATCTATCCAATCCAAGAAACATTTGCAAACTTGCAATGAGATGGAGCAAAATAAACCCTAGCCGTAATATGTGTCATTTAATTCTGAAAGGAAAATAACATAAAATACCAGAAAAGAACTAATCAAGGAGCAATTGCTTTAAAGTAGATATTCCCATAAAGTTGACAAGCAAAAACCAAGAGCAAGCACACCAAGATCCAAGAAAGAGACAAAAGATTTGTAAGGGGGAAAAAGCAAAGAAAAAATCCCATGATTATGAAGATGGCATAAAGCCTAAGAAAGTATAATGAGAAAAAGAGAGAGCTTGGCATACAAATACTTCCATAGTAGAAGAATGAGAGAGGCACCTCAAATATATAGAGGTGAGAGAGAGGAATTGCAAACTCCCAAGTCTAAGGATGCCATCTAACATCCTATGTGGGTGCAATGCGTCACAATCCTCAAAAGGAGGAAAACTAATATTCCATATATTTGGAATAAAGAAAATGAATTGTGAAAACGCAAAAGAGGACAAAGAACTTGTAGTAGGGATTCCCTAGGAATATTCCTACAAAAGACAAACGGAGGAAATTAACTTTACCAAGTAAAGATTAATTCCTAACAAATTACTTCACGCTATGGACATACTTGTGCAAGCCAACATTGACCATATCTACAAAGTAGTAAATGGTGGAACTCTACCAACCAATGATGTATTAACCTCCCTGAGTTTTTCCAATTTTTTTTGTTGATATTTTGACAATAGAAAATCACAACATGAACATTCAATATTAAGGCACTTTGCTGTTATAGAGTTCTGATATTAAAATTGTCCATGCAAAAACATTGCAATTACAAATTTCCGAACACATACAAAACTGACACTTCAACATAGAGAATAGAAAACATGTTAATCCCAACAAGAAATACCCTTGAACAATGATGAGTTTATCTACTGCAGGTCTGATGATGGCCCCTGAAAGGGTTGCTACAGGCAGTAGAACAAGTATTTGTTAGCCAACACTCTTCTAACTCACAACCCACACTCACCAACAGTTGGAACTGACGTTACACCCCTGAAACAAAACCACTAGCCCTTGTAAATGGACTGCTATTAATGTGAACAGGTCTGCTATACAATTCTAAACATGAATTGGGTCTGTAACAGCAAGATGACACCCCCAATGCACCCTCCAACATCACTAAGGCTTCCAAAAAGGATGCAAATCAACCAAGTATCAACCCAGAACTATTGTACAACTACAGAATGATGAAGAAAATCAAGTTTCAGGTCTTCTGAAACAGTTGCAGGGCCTGGCAGCCATTAAAACACCTCCAAAAGCCTGCCCAATCAACGAGGAGCACCTCCCAGAAGTCGTCAACAAAAATTTATTTGCCCAGCTCTTCAAATCAGCCTCAAAAATGCAAGTGAATGTCATATTTTGATCTGATAACAACTGGCAGACCAACCCAGCAGCAATATGGAGCTGTGAAAACAGATCGATCAGCAGATATTGAACTAGAACCTTATGGTATCTGTGTTTGCGCATCACCCAAAGCCTGGAAATGAAAGTTATGCCCTGAATACCTCCAACCAACATCAAATAATGCCTAAAAAAGGAGCATCCTTCCAAAGATGCCACACGCCATGCATCCAGTGTCTCCTGTAAAGGGTCCACCCTTCATAGGAGTGTCAAATATCCAGTGACCAGCCTCAACAAGCCCTTCAATGAAGTCCCCTAACATTGAAAAATATATGCCACATGATTACAGAGCAATCTAGACCCTTTAACTCGCCTCTCAATGCAAATATTTGATGGTACGACCCAACTAGGGCATCATTGAAGAAAACTGTACGGCCGGCATAGGAAGCTTTGAAAGCATCTTCAAAAAACTCAACAAAGTCACTGAAATAATCTCCAATGTAAACCCCAAAAATCTACAATCGGAACAATCTGGTCAAACTTGTCTTGGTCTTTGCCCGCTAAGTTACCATATTCACCCAAGCACATGCAAATTCGACATCCGATTCGCTGTAAATTCGAATTCGATTCAAATTCGACATTTCTCTGAGTAATTCGCTGTGAATTCGCTAAAAAGGACCCCGGTCAAATTTTGGTTCGTTTTGAGCGAATTTCGGAAATAACGTGCAAGCCCAGGTCAAATTTGGGTTTGTTTGAGCGAATTTCGAACGAATTTCGCTTTTGTTGACTTTCAACGGCAATTTTTAATTATTTTTAAAATTGTTTTTTTCCAGATTAACCCTAAAAAGACAGCGTTTTTATGTCACGTGGCTTTTTGTCTCCATTATGAGCCACATTTTTGGTCTGGGTCTCCCGTAGCAGCCGTTTTGGTCTTCTTTGTCGGCTGTAGTAGTTGCAACTTCCTTGGCAAACATGTATGCAAAAACATAGACAAGGCATGTGAACTGTTTGACAGAATGCTCCAAAGAAATGTGCTCTCATGGAACGCGCTGGTTGCAGGATATTCACAAAATAGATCTGTTGAAAACGCTTCAAAAACTTGCAAGAGAATGCAATTGGCGGGTGTAAATCCAAACTCTACAACCTTTGCCAGCATTCTCGCAGCCAATGCCGAATGGAGAGCTTTGGAACAGGGTATGGATAAAAAGTATAGAATACAGAGAAATTTTGTCAGATGCACTTGCAAGAAAATGTATGACCTGAAGAGATCTGAGCATGTCATAACATCTGGGTACAGCTGAGCCCATGAAAATGTATTACCTGAACTGATCATAACATTCAAATCACAAGTCACACCTTACATTCAAATGCATGCAGAAATGATAAACGTAATAATTTCCTTAAAAGATAAATGTAAGTTTTTAATTCAATCATACAAGAGTGACTGGTGATGGATCATCTATGGTTTTTAGATGCCCACCAGTTGAGATGATTGATAGTTCACAAATGTTTTCCTTGTGCAAGTCTTAGGTTTAACGTTGACATGAATAAAACTGTAGAAAATATATTTACATTAAAAGAAAGAGCAAAAAGCTAAGTTGCCGATTCGGGTTCGGGGACGGATTCGGGTTTGCGAATCCGGTTCGTGGATTCATGAAAAAAAAAAATTGCCATTTGGATTCGTATGGGTTCGTGAGTGTGTATATATATATATAATTATATATATATGCATTATATATACAAAAAATAAGAGAAATATACATAATTCTAAAACTAAATCATTTCATAGTATGAATCTATGATGCTTGATCAATGATCAATGCCAAATCTCAAAGATTCAAAACATTAAAATTAAATCATAACATCAGTTCAAGTATCATTGTTTGAAGTTCAACTAATGGATTAATAATTTATTGATATTCTTCTTCTTCATCATCATCATCTTCTATATGGAGCCTAATAAGATTCGAAGGTTACTTTTTCCCCACTTTTATTGGCGCTATTTCCACCCCAAATTATTAAATGGGGGTTTGGGGGCAAAGCCCCCAAGATGGGGTCAAGGGGCAGCACCCCTTGTGCCCCTGCGGGGGTTTTCGGGGGTAGCGTCCCCAAAAGCTCAACCGACTTTAATTATTTTATAAAGGCACCGAGAGTTAATTTTTCAGCAGACCCAAGTTCGGCAATGTCAAAAATTTGAGTTGTCGATGACAAAAATTAATAAATTTTGCCAAAAAAAGTCTTAAACTTCACTTGATCCAGCCCGGTCCGTGCTGGATCCGGGCAGGGTCCGGATTTGGACTTGTGGGTCCGTCTGGATCCACGATCTGCGGATCCCCACGAACCCACAGGTCCAGATCCGGACCCTGCCTGGATCCAACATGGACTGGGAGGAGAATCCGAATCCGGTAACTCAGGCAAAAAGGGCAAAAAATACGTGTTCAAGGCTTGTCACATGTTGAGAAAATATGTATAAAGATTTTACAATCTATAGTGACTCAAAGTTGATACACAAGTAGGTTAGATTATAATGTGGCAAAAAAATTCTTGAATGAAAGCATATAAGCATCACATATGAAATCTACTAGATTTATTGCATACATCGATTTTTCAAACTAAAACGACAATATATGTGGTGGTGTATTTTGCTATGTTGCCTTATTATTAGCATAGTAATGTATGAACTTATTTGTTGCTGCATATGTTTACATATATATATACAAATATATTTTTTATTTTTATTTTAATTCTTGTACGGACGAACCCAAAATGAATTGAACCCAGCCCAAAAAAATTTTGGAGGAATTTCGAACCCGCATCCGAACCGGCAACTTAGTTTGCCCACCATGGGTGACTAGTGTTACCCAGAACAATCTGGTCTAGACACCGGTACTCAAAAATAGAAAGCATCCTCTACTTCAAGGTATTGTAGTTCTTGTCATTGAAGTGTTGATTGCTTTCCAACATGATGTTGGTCAACGACACCGTCCCTCCCATTTTCGAAAAACACGGAAACTGAGATCAGCTTCTCAAAAACTTCGATGCTGCATTTTAAATCATAAATCAAAAAAATTTCAGCAAGCAGCTAGTACAAGTTTTGAAAAAATCTGATTTTTCAAGTCAAAATCAATCAAATCCTTTTGGCACGAATGCCAAGGCAATCTGCTCAGAGAACAAAACCCCTGATTTTTTTTGCAAAATCTAGTTTAAAAAACCCTCGATTTTTTCAAAAAATCAAAAAAAATCTGCACAAAATAACCAGGTCTGAAACCCTAGGCATTGAAAATTTGCAGGAAACCCAAAAAAAAATTCAGAAAAACAGCAAAAACCCTAGGTGCAAAGAAAACCAGTTGCTGCACTGATAGAGACCACCATTTTAGTTAAAAATCGTACAAAAGAAAACTCAACTCAGAAGCACAAGTCTGAGAAACAACCCCACGCGCAGCAGAAAAACACCAGAAAGTTTTTCGCGCAAGGTTTTTTGGAGAAAACGCAGCCTTAAAAACGGAAGTCATGGCGTGAAACACAGTCGCACAGATTGAGAAAGAGATGACATGATATCAATTTCTGTCAGACTTCAAAACCCTCGAAAAACCAGCACAAACACATGCACAGCTCATCATCATCCTTGTGAATCCATGTACTAGATCCATTTGTGATACATGAGGAGTCAATAGCCTTTTTTTTTCATTTTCTTGCACTTGTGGTGTTTGATGATCATCTCTCACTTTGACCTCTTCTAGGGTTTCATGTTTTGCAATCACACTTTCTTATTTTGATGTAACCACTTCCAATGCCTCCATTTTATGTGAGGAGTGGATGGGTGAGACTCCTGATGCAATTGTTGTATTGCAATCATTCACCTCATGTTCCTTAAGGTGTTCTTGCTCTTTGCTTCCCCTTCTTAGGTTCAAGTGATGACTTCTTTGCTCCTTAGGTAGATACTTTATCCGTAGATCAATGTAGTCCTCTAAAGACATATCTTGTTGAAGACTACCATTTAACCAATCATGCCAAAATCACTCATGTAGATCTACTGAAGTTGGCTCACTGCTTTCTTGCCTTTCAACTTTAGATGGGAATGTTTGTGTAAGTGACTTTGAATTTGCTGTAGGAGTTTGAATGAATTGTTTTCTATTACCTCCTTTGTTGCTGTTCTTGTATATGGATGTTAGTTTGCTCAACATTTGATTCAATTTTTTGTGTTTCTTTGCTCTACCATGCCTTGATGCAAGCACTTGTTGAGTTCTTCATTTTCTCCCATTTTTAAATCTCCTTGTTATACTAGTTCCGCAATTGTTTCCATCTTTATTGATTTTTGAAATATGTTCCCCCCACTGGCTGGCAGGTTTGTTAGCTCCGATACCAATTGTAATGTCCCCTTTTAGGATACTTAGGAATTGCGGGACAGTTACTTGAATTCCTTAGGATTACGATGTTTGGTTGGCTATGAACTTATGTAAGTGTCAATTTGAATAAAAATTAGCAGTGCTATTTGCTATTACAGATTTGTACAAATAATGATATGCTTTAAATGCACAAAACTTCTGCTATAATAATGATGACAATATAGATTGCAAATGAACTGATGAAATATAACTCCTTGAATATCAATAATGATGTGTAACCAATATTAACAACAATATGTTTGTTGTTTCTGATATAAGCACTTAGTACATGCAATGTCTGAGAATGTTATCGCTTACAGTGATCTGGGTTGCCGTCTCTGATCTATAAATATGTTCTTGCAACAATGGTAACTGTTGTGTCTAATCTTATCGATAGATATATGCAATTGGTAATGGATGTCATCTCTGATTATTTTTCTTTGTACATGCACCATGTATGCCTGAATGGCAGATTGCTCTAAACAGAGCAGATCTTGTGAGTATAGGTTAAAAAAAGATAAATATTTGATGCTCTCTTCAAGAGTCGTCGAGCATCGTTATATACAATTGCTTGTCAAGGGACAAGACATGAGATACGGAGGCGTCCTTTCATGGATGCTTAACAATTGTAAGTTTATTGTAATTAATGAATAACTAATCGACTTAGTCAATTAATAGCTTGTGTTTAATGCCAAGAATGCAAGTCACTGAGTAATGACGTGAGACTACTTGGTGCGAATATAACTATAATGTGAATATGCAGCATGACCATAGATGTAAATAGCGACTTAATGGAATTATGAAGTAGTGTTGTATAATGCAGATATGAGAGATGCAAATATGGTCGCTGAGTAATGACGTGAGACTACTTGGTGGGAATATAACTATAATGTGAATATGCAGCATGACCATAGATGTAAATAGCGACTTAATGAAATTATGCAGTGTTGTATAATGCAGATATGAGAGATGCAAATATGGTGGATGAATGCCTATATGAAACACTACTAACGGATGACAGTAGATGCAGATATGAATATGATGACATAATTGTGAATATGGGATATTGTTGCATCAAGTCATATGTCGGGTCTACATTCATTACTGATGAATATATCCTTTAGATTTATTGTGCTTCCTTATAATCGCACCTTCTCATCCAACATTCCTTTATCCTTATTTCATGGTGGGCATGTCTAATTTCTTGATTTCTGTCAACATAATGATGTCAATCATCCATCGGTTAGTAAGGCTACCTCTTGACCATCAATACTATACAAATTGCTAACTCTTGCCAAGAAGTTCCTACGATGTTTACACTCCCCCTTATTCGAACATGACTATTGCTTCTAGCTTGGCTATCGACTTTTATATTGTTTGTTTTCATTAGTCAATATTTAACATGTTGGCCGTAACCAATATCAATCTCCTTATCATGATCGCTAACTGAATGGGGATCGCTAACTGAATGGGGACATTACACTTGCTTTGATACCATGAAACGATAATTGATAACTCTATGCATTTACAAAGGAGATGAAAGCTCCTTATGAAGATCTTTCCATAACGAAAAAGATCGAGGACAACAGTCAAAATAGAAAGTTACTAAACTAACTCACACAAAAAATAGAAAGTTGCTAACTAAACTAACTAAACAACTTAAAAGACTTAAATGGCCATTACATGCTTAATAATACAATAGTATAATAACACACACACACAAGCAACTCGAAGACTTCCACAAATCTGAACTAGCAAAATTCACGGAACTGAACAAAGCCCAAACTCTTCAACTCTGAATCAAGCAACTCCCTTTTTGTCAACTCCCTTTTTGCATAAGATGAGACTGCAAATAGATCTTAGTGCATTGACCAAGGTAGATCTCTCACCATTGTAGCCAATCTTCTTTGAGAGGGTTTTCATCCTACACAAGGTTGAGACGAACTGTGTTCAATCTCCAAATCCAAAGGATTTCACTAGAGAGAACTTCACATTTAATAACACAAACAATAACCATTAATGATGTCTTTGACCCCCACTCACTTAATAAACTTTATAATAGCCTTTTATAACCAATTATTAATATAGAACACTTTATTAATAATTAATATCATGAACTTGTGCCACTAAACTTATTCCACTTAGTCAACTGATGATCTCTGCAAATACCATGTCCAGGTGCCCTACCACAAATAGCAACATGAGCATAATTGACTTACTATAAATAGTAAGTACCTCAAACTGAGCCAAACAACAAGTGCAAAGGCCTAAACTTGAATCCAAATGAACACTGAAGAGAAGCAATGTCCCCACTACTCAGGTAACAGCTATCCAAGGACCCTCAAACCATCTGACTTAGCCTACGAGGGTCACTGATAGGCTAATCCAAACCACAAACCATGGTGAGCTAAAATGGGGACATTACACATCTACAGGCTTCCAGCCAAGCAATAAATCATGTACACTCGCATTGGAAGCATGCTCAGTCATAAATGCTATGCACTCACCAAGGATGGTGGTGGCGTACGAGTCACATCTTCACACACGTGGGGATCAGAAAAATCTTCCCATAGATCCTCTAACAGATCAAAATTCAAACTCACCGCCCTTTTAGATAGTAAATCCACGAGTTCATTTCCAAACCTTAATACATGGGAGACCTTATAGTCTTTAAAAGAATTCAAAATTTTGATGGGTCCTACAATATATTTGTTCAATTGCCAAGCCAACGCCTTCCCGGCAATCAAAGCATTTATCACAATCAAGGAGTCACCTTCAAGATACAGTTTTTGGGCAAAAAGTCACTTGACCATCATTACAGCATGCCATGCAGCTTGAGCTTCCACCATATTGTTGGTTCCATCTATGAGCCTTTTCGCTCCTAAGGCCACAATGTTGCCCACATCATCTCGAGCAACACAACTAGCACCTGAAGGACCAGGGTCTCCCTTGGAAGCCCCATCGAAATTGATTTTAAGCCATCCTTCATCTGGTTTAATCCAATCACTAACTCTATCCGACTTGTTAAATGGATCAACCCATAAAGGCCCATTAACGGGCCAGTATGATAGAAATTATTGCACCGGACTTGTTATCATCATTTGGAGTGTTTGATGGGTGTCTCAATTGAAGTTTTCAAGGGTTACCATCATCATTGTAAGTGGGATTGTGTTATAGCCAAGTTTGAAGTTTTTGTTAAGGCCCAATAATAACGATAAGGCTGATCGGTCAATATCAAGGATTAGTCAAAGTAGTAAAGGAGACTTGTTATCGATATACAGCATATTATAGTAAAATAATGAATGTGTTATTAAACAAAGATCAAGAATGATCTATATATACAAGTGTACAAGAGAATGTTTCTATAACAAACAGGGAGAGCGAAATAGAAACATTCTAGAAACAAAAGGAAGTTTCCATATTGAACAGAGAGAGAATATGGAAACATGGAAGAAGAGTGACCATTAGAATAGAAACAAATCTACGGAAGAGAGAGAAACATAAATAGAGGTATTTAACTCTAATACCCTCCCTTAATGGTCAATCTAACTTCAAAACAAAAGTCTGCAAGTGAATCCTCAAAAGGCGCCACGAGAAGTAAAAAAAACATTGCGAAAATCGTAGTAATAAAATTCATTGCGCACAGAAGAACAGAGACTCAGTAGTCACAATTTTTGTGGTGAAAAACAGGAAAAACCAAACACGGTTTTTTAGGTGAAAAATCAATCAAAACCAGTCACAATTTCTGAGGTGAAAAATCGATCAAAACCAGCTGAGACCCTCCCTGCTTCCAAGTGTGGTAAATCTTGCCGTTAAATCTTGGATTGCCTTCCAACATAATGTTGGTGAGAGACGCCATTAAAATTTTGAAAAGGCATTGAATGAATCCAAAGCACAGATTTCGAGGCAGATTGACAGAAGACCCGAAAAAAATGAACAAAGACCCAGAAGAAAGCTTGGAAAACCCAGAAGGAATCTGAAGTTTGAAATACGCTGGCACAGAAATTGAGGCTCAAAAGTCGAGGCACCCAAAAAATTTTGAATGACCAAGTTGAGGGTTTGAAAAACCCACCAAGAATCTGCAAGAAAATTAATTTTCAACTAAACTGAAGGGTCAAAACCCTAGTCGAAAGTGCAAAAACCCTAGGCGACCATTAATGGGCCCAAAACTGTGCGCAGGAAAAAAATGAGCCGCTGGAAGATCCCTGGGGTAGCAGATAAATTTCGAAAAATTAACAATTTTGAATAATTTCAAAAAAGAAATTATATTAATTTTTTGAAAATTAATAATGAACACAAGAACCAGGAAAAAGAACTGAAACTATTTCGAAAATTTCCACTCAATGGAGGATAACAAAATTTTCGAAAAAGTTAACCTATAGCTCTAATACCATATTATGGTAAAATAATGAATGTGTTATTAAACAGAGATCAAGAATGATCTATATATATAAGTGTACAAGAGAATGTTTCTATAACGAACAAAGAGCGAGAAATAGAAACATAAGGAAGTTTCCATATTGAACAAAGAGAGAATATGGAAACATGGAAGAAGAGTGACCATTAGAATAGAAACAAATCTACGGAAGAGAGACAAACATAAATAGAGAGATATTTAACTCTAAAACAGCAAGCATAACTGATATCATTAATTAACAAATACTAATCGATTAATCATCTAACACGATAATAGGGAATTATTGAGAATCGATTACATATGGAGAGCAGCGATTAAGGAGTTAAGTCTAATATTGTTATGAGGAAGGATTATCAAGGAATGATTACGAAAAAGCGCAATGATAATCTTTAATGAACCGACTAACTTGAGAATAAAGTGGTGCGATAAATTATGAAGGGATATATTTACTAAGAGACACAGTGTATGTCTCTTCCAACATGTCCTATCATATTCAGCATAAGATATAAGACGGCAATCTCATCTTCCATTCAAGCATCATCAGACATTTCTTCTTTTATACATATCTAGTATTGGATCTGCTCTTCTTGAGCAAATTGCCTCTTGGCAAATCAGTGGCATACATTATCAAGATTGTACATCAGACAACCATCATATTGCATATTTATCATTCAGATCAGACACAGCAATACTATCACTATAAGTGATAGTTGGAAATATTGCAGGTATTTAAGTTGCAAATCAGATATAGCAATGAGCATCCAACATAGTAGTTGCAAGATTATAAATACAAATCAGAAACAGCACATATCAATGTTAAAGCGATATCAATACATTGCATATTTCAGATTGATAAATTAGACATAGCAATCAAATTTCTAAAAGCAATACCTATCAATTGCACAAGCATATCGCATATCAGACATTGTATCTATCCTTACCACCATAAGTGATAAAGTAAATACATTCATAGCATATTTAATAAGTATATATATCAGACATTGCTATACATTACATATCAATATTGCATAGATTCGTCATTTATAGCAGAAATAGCAATTGATATTTGGTGTAACAACTTTACTTGGTTTTAAGTGAAATTATTTGACAAAGTAATAGGACGGAATTAGGTAATTGTCCCAGCTTTCCGAGTTTGCCAAAAAGAGGACATTGCAGATTAATCTCGAATTGGCCTTGTCCAAGAAAGAGGGGAAATGACAGACTCGCCAGGTCTGAAAGACTCACCAGACTCAGCAAGTCCCGAGCCTAAAACCGTACTGTGCTGACAGCAAAAATAGGTGCCAAAAAAAATTTAAAAACTTTTTTGACTTGACAAAAGTGTTTATATTTCTCCTCTCAACCCTAAAAAGTATTTCTTATTGTTTTCAAGCACAAGGACGAGGAAAAACAGCCCTTCGAACAAAAATAGTGTGCCATTGAAGAGAAAACCAGCAAATCGATTGAAGACAAGATAGTGATTGTGGATCATTTGGGCAAGTTAGCAGTTTGCACTCAAGCATTTAGAGGAGTTTAATAAGAAGGATTTGGAGGAGGCCACTACTAATTTGGAGTTGCATTTCTTCATTTTTTGAGCAAATTTGAAGAGGTAAGTTAGAATTTTTTGTTGTTTTTTGGTCTTTTAATTTCAAATTTCCATTTTATTGTACATTAGCTTTAATTTTATTTCATTTTATGTTAATGGGAAGAAAAAAAAAACCCTAGGCATCCAATAATCAAACCCTAGCTGTTTTTGTTTTTTTCCTTAATTCTTTAGCAGCAAACCCAAATAGTTTTTAGTATTTTCTTTTTCTTTTTATTTTAATTCAATTACAAAGTGTAAATGCTAGCTTTTTTCATTTATATTTATTGCAACTTGCCATTCATTTACAAATTGATCCAAAATTTCAAGCATAATATCTAACCCAGACCCAATTAGAAAGGATCCTTGTTGGAAACATGCCATCCTGATCCAAAAAAGGTGAAATAATATGCTTTCATTGCAAAACAAATTACAATGAGGTAGGTATTAATCCATTGAGGTATCACTTTGCGCATATACCATGTCATGATGCTAAACCATGCCAATTAGCACCCCTTGATGGTGTACATGAAGTAAAATGTCAACTAGAGACTTTTGAAGAGGAAAAAGAATTAAAAAGGAAGCAAAGGGCTGAAATGGAAAACATTGGTGGAGAGGGTTCTTCATTTCCTCCATTTCCTGGACATACGAAAAGTGGCAGTGGTAGTGCGAGTGTGACTATTTGGCCTTGGATTCATAAAAACAAATCATCCCAATTAGATTCATTTTTTGCTCCATACACAAACCTCCAAGTTCCCAACAATCACTTGAGAGCATGGGTTGGAATAAGGAGAAGTATGGAACTAAAAGAAGTGCAATTAGAGATTTATGGATCTATTGCACCATTCCATTTCATGTTGCCAAGTAATCATTATTATTTTTGTTTAAAAATAATAATTTGATTTCTATGTCTATTGATTTTTTTGCTTTTAAAAGTATGTGAGATTGAAGATTTTAATAAGTTAATAATATTTTTTTATATTAATTTGTTTTAGGTCTCCTTATTGGCAAAATATGATAGATGTCATTATTGTTTGTGGTGCGGGGTTGAAAGCCCCTAGTGATGAGGAGATAAAAGGTGCTATTTAGAGTCAAAAGGTGGCTGGTGTCAAAGTCAAAATTGATGAGCAGTGTGAGGTATGGAGAAGGAAGGGATGCACCATCATAACTGATGATTGGATTGATAGAAGTAATGATTGATAATTGGATTGACAGATGAAGTAAAACACTATTGAATTTTCGGGTAAATTGTATTTTGTAAAGTCCATTTATTTAGTGGTTAATATTTTTACTTTTTATTTTACTGAATTAATGATTCTTTTTATTTCTCAAGTGGCTCAATGTTTTTGAATTCAATTGATGCTTTAGAAAAGACAAAAACTATTGAGTTTTTTTGTGAGGCCTTGGAGGAAGTATTGGCTGAGATGGGTGAGGAGAACATGGTACAAATAGTCATAAATAATGCAGCAAATTATGTTGCTGCAGGTAGACTTATTATGGAGAGGCACCCCACCTTGTTTTGGACCCCTTGTGCTGCTCACTACCTTGACCTTATATTGGAGGATCTTGGAAAACTTCCCTGGATCAAAACACGTAACGAATATTTGTAAATACATATATAATCATACTTGGTTCCTCAACCTTATGAGGAATTTCACAAATAAGAAAGAGTTGGCTCGTCTAGGAATTACCCACTTTGCAACCAATTTTATCAAGTTGCAATCATTGCTTCAGTCCAAGACCGCTTTGAGATGCATGTTTGTGAGTGAGGAGTGGTCTACATCATCATATGCAAAGACCACTACAGGGATTGACACGGTTGATCAAGTTTTTTATGAGCATAGTTTTTGGCAACCAACTGTTCTTTTTTCCATTTCATTTGCTTATTTTTGTTCAAACTTGTTTATGTTCCTTGTTAAAACTTAATGTTTCAACTTTTACAATGCTTGCGATTCACAAAGCCTCTAGTTGTTCTCCTACAAGTGCTAATGGAGAGAAGCCCGCAATGGGCTACATATATGAGGGCCTGGATAGAGTGAAGAAGGTCATTAGATCTATTTATTTAGGGAATGGGGTTAAGTACGGTCCCATATGGGACATCATTGATCGGTGATGGCACTTTCAGCTTCACAAGCCTTTACATGCAACTGCCTACTACCTCAATTCGGCATTCCAAATTCGCCTAGATTTCAAGGTCGATGAGGAGGTGTTGAACAGGCTCTACATAGTTGCAGAGCAAATGTCACCTAATTCATCAATTGGAGCACACATAGTTTGTGAGATAGAGTTGTTCAAGATTGCACAAGGAGACCTCTTTGCATGAGACTTATGCAAGAAAAATCAGACAGAAATGCAACCAGGTAAAAATCTATTCAAGGCATAATTTAAAACTTAAATATTAAACTTGTCTATCTTTTTCCATTTTACAATGATAAACTCAATGTTATAGAATAAAATTGTCTATTTTTTCTCGTTTCAAATGTATGGTGGGCAATGTTTGGTGCTAAGGTGCCAAATCTACAAAGGATTACAATTCGCATCTTGAGATAGCGATGTAGTGCTTCAAGATGTGAGCACAATCGGAGTATGTTTGAGGACATACATTCCAAAAAGCACAACAGATTGTCAGTGCAAAGGTTGAGTGATCTTGTGTATGTTCATTACAACCTTCGCCTCCGTCTCGAAAAGATCTTGGGCATTGACACATCTCCTATCACTTTAGATTAAGTTGGTCCATAGTCAGAGTGGATCATTGAAACTGGTGATCCTCTCTTCAACAATGATGACTTGGCATGGGTTGATCATGTCGATCGAGAGGCTAAGGTAGTAGCATTGGCAAAGGAGAAGGTTAGAGCACAAGGAGAGCCATTGGAGGATCCCAAGGATGATGTGGATGTCATTGAACCTCAACTTGAGCTTGAGACACAGGCAGATATCGTGGCTGCAACATCGTCCAAGACCTATCTTAGGTGCACACGTAGGAGGGTCGGAGTGTCGAGTGATATAGGCCCCTCAAAGCAATAGACTTCTAGCTTTTATTTTGATATTTGTTTATTTTGATGCCATGAATTTCATATTACATGAGTTTTGTACACATTTGACACTATTTATATATCTAATGTGTTATTTGACTTATTTTCTTCAGCTAAAATTTGTGTTTATACTTATGTGATCAATGTGAACTTGTGTATGTTCAAAACAGCTTCCATTTGATGAAATTATTATATCTTGATGGTTTATTTATTAAAGGGTGCATGAAAAAAGTTTTGAATCCTTAAAGATCTTTGAATTTCTTGGGATGTTCAATTTGTCAAGTTTTTGCCCAATCCAAGTCAAAAATTAGCTTGCCAAGTCTGAGCTGAGCCTGGGTCTTGTAACACTAGTTTCAACCCATAGAGCTAAGCAGCAAATTGCATGGCAGCCTAAGGTCAAAGCATAGAGGATAATCACATGCAAAAGCATGTGCCAGGGCAAATTTCCAGCAGGTAATATTTATCATCCCCACCAGCAATGTTAAGTGAGCAGGCTTAGCCTGCTTGGTGCCTATCAACCTGCTAAAACATTTGACATTGACAAGTCAGCAGGCCAATTCCCCTTGGTGTATTTTTGTGGTAACATCGACTTGTAATAGGCATTTACTGTACTATGTGACATTGTTGATTAATGTAGCAATGATGTCATCTTGTACAGACACGAGGCATTTTCAGATTGGTTCTTGTGGTTTCAGCGGAAAATTTAAAAACCAAGAAAATTTGGGATGAGTGACCTACACCTATATGTCACTCGGCCAAATTTTGCCCCAAAACTTGCCTTGTCAACACACATTCAACCAACATGGACAAGGTGAATGCTGAACTCCAATGTTAGTGACATGCATCCAAGGGAAGATCAAGGATATAACAGCCAGCAGATGATTCTGCTCTTCTTATTGCTGGTAGTGATAATACTCACCAGATGATGGCACTTACTGTACTACGTGACATCATTGATTAATGTAGCAATGATGTCATCTTGTACAGACACGAGGCATTTTCAGATTGGTTCTTGTGGTTTCAGCGGAAAATTAAAAAACCAAGAAAATTTGGTATGAGTGACCTACACCTATCTGTCACTAGGCCAAATGTTGCCCCAAAACTTGCCTTGTCAAGACACAATCAGCCAGCATGGACAAGGTGAATCCTGAACTCCGATGTTAGTGACATGCATCCAAGGGAAGATCAAGGATATAGCAGCCAGCAGATGATTCTGCTCTTCTTATTGCTGGTAGTGATAATACTCACCAGATGATGGCAAAATATGGATGTCTGTAAAGTTTCAGATGTGAGGCAGATCACAATGTCTGTAAAACAAAGATGACTATATTGTGATTATGGTTGTGTAAGGCATAATGTTCTTCGGCAAAGTGTTTATGACACCCTACGCCTATTGGAGCCATACAATAAGTGTACGATGGAGTGTAAGAAATTGCTTTTAACACACAAAACTTAGCAGAAATGCGGGGTTTGAAAATTTAGATGCACAAAATCCATATAAAATTATTAATAGATAACAATAAAGACCAGGAAATAATCAAGAGCAGAAAAATAAAAGTGAAAGTTTTTAATTTTAAGAAGATTTTAACATTGACTGTAAATAAGACAATCTAAAAAATATTATTCAAAAAAAAAAAGTGAAGTGTGAAGCATACCCGAGTGGCCATATTTTCAGTGGACGAAACTTGGAATGGATATGAGAAAGCTCCCCTGCCCACCGACTAACACCAAATGAATACAGCAGCGCCTCCCCCCCCCCCCCCCCCCCCNGCGCCCCCCCCCCCCCCCCCCGCCCCTCACCGATTAAGAGCAAATGAGTACAGCAACTCCCATGCGGCCGTTTAGCTAGCTGAAATTTTTTGTACTTATTGGGTTCCTCTTGTCAAAAAATTATCCTTTAAGTAATGTTTAAATTATAAATTTTCTTGTTGCCATGTAAATTTGAGGGAAAGAAAGAGGAAAGAAAGATGTACATTTATTAAAGTAAAATAGGCAATAAAATTAATATATATTGATATGTTTTTTTCTAAATTATATGTGTATTAGTAATGGCATCTTGATGTGCAATGTGTACTTTGAAGGGCTATGGAAGATCAATTGGAAAAAAAAATTGTTATGTTTTATGCATACATTTGTGCAAGATATGAGATTGATTGGTAGGTCATTTAACAAATGATGTTACATGTACAACAAAGGTTTCAATAGAGAAGTGATAGCTTCAAATCAACTGCATATGCTTTCAAGGATCCAAACACGACTAAAACAAAACCTCTAAATTAGGAAGATAATTAGGCTCCATTACTAACGAGAGAGAGAGAGAGAGAGAGAGAGAGAGAGAGTTGTTGGGGTGGAGAGATAACAAGATGGAGATAAAGGAGATATTAAAGAAGAAATATAGACAAATAAAGATAGAGACCTAAAGAGATAAATATAGGGGTCTAGGAAGAGGGAGAAGGGGAGAGATGAATGGATGAATATAGAGAGGGACATGTCTAGAGAAGACGAGGAGAGAGGAAGAGTGGGACAACGAGAGAGAGAGAGAGAGAGAGAGAGAGAGAGAGAGAGAGAGAGAGAGAGAGAGAGAGAGAGAGAGAGTTATATGCCATACAAGATTGGCTAAAGATTATAGCCACCAAAGATCTACGTTTTGTGCTTTTATGTTTACATATGTTATAAGTTTCTGAATTGTTTAAGTGTTTACCGATTCAATAAAAGTTTTAATAAGTGTTTGTGAATAACTAACTCACCCCCACCCCACAAAAAGACTTATATAGCATGAATTTACTTAAGTCGAACAATATACACAAAACACATGAATTCACTTATGATGTAAATATTCTTAGCACATAGAACATGAAGCATGAATTTATTCAAGTCAGAAGGCATATATGTAAATACACCTAGCATGAAGTTACCATGAATTTACTAAAGTCAGGAAGTATACACACGGTGCATACCTATGAGTTTACTTAAGTCATGAAGTATACATGTAGCACATGTAGGATATACATGAATACAATGAAGCACATAAAACATGAATTCACTTAAATTGTGAAGCATGCCTGTGAATACACACAACACATAAAGCATATACATAATTTTTCTTAAGTCGTGAAGCATACACACACCACATAGATTATGAAATGTACACATGAATTCACTTAAGTTATGCACATAACACATACACGTACGCATAACTTTATGTTATGAAGCATGTACGTGAATACACATGAAGTACAAACATAAATAGATTAATTCATGAAGCATACACATGAATACACATAGCGTACAAAGCATGATGTATACATATGAATCATAAAATGAGATACATTAATACACATAAAACATGAATTATATATTAGACATGAAACCATAAATTATACATAAGGCATGGAGTACACATGTCAAGTGTAAGGCAATGAATACACGTCAAACATGTAAAGTGTGAAGTAGTACACTCAAATACACACCATAAATGTAAGGCATGGAGCATTACTCATACATGTCACACACATAAAGCATAAATATATGTCATACATCTAAGGCATGAAGAAAGCATTAAGCATACATGAGGAATGTCCTTATGGAGTAAACATGTATGAAGTTTAGATATTGTGAGGAAAACATAATTATACATATGAAGAGTATGCATAAAATACACTCATAGAAGCATGTAGTCTAAAGAAAATTGGATTGACCTATGTTTACCAATGCAATCATATATGTGGGTTCACTCTAGTTATTCTATATCAACCAAAAGTACAATTGCACATGGTGCATATGCTAAAAAATATGAAATATACACATGGATACATGCAAACACAAATCCTACATGAAGTAGACACACAATAAACATATATTGTCAGATCTATTGTTTTATCTTTACTCCAAAGGATGATTGTTAGACTTAGGAAGCACCGAGAGGGAGGGTGAATCGGTGCAACAATATTTTTTTCTTTCTTAATCCAATACCAAAACTTAATAGTATAAATAACTGAAAGTAAACAAAATAAGATAAACATGCACAACATCATAACACCATGATTTATTTTTGAGGAAAACCCCATTAAGTGAAAAAACCCAATTAAGGGAAAAAACCCAATGGGGATGGTACCCACAAATATCTCACTACTGGAGTAATAAGAACCCTGTTAAAGGTAATAGTACATATAAGAGGGAATGCACATACATTCAGGCTTGCAGCCTAAAGCTTACAACTCAATACAAAATAGCAATCTGACCCTCGGTCGGGTTCACCGATTAATACAATAAAATTATGGATAGGACTTATTGTCCCAAAATCGAACTGACAAATAGAATCAACTATGCCAATACAGTTTTGATGAAGCTCTGATGGATATCACTATCTAATTATCTTCTCTGTCAATCTTCGCATCAGCATCACAACATTCACCTTTCATATTATCTCTCACATTCATCACATCCAAAACTCGATCTTATATACTTGATCAAAAAACCAAAATATTAACTTAGGCGGCTCCAATAGGTAACGTGCAAAGTGAAGATCATATAATGGTTAAATCTCCATGCTAATCTCTCCTAGATACAAGTATGATAGTATATTGTCGGCTTCATCAATCATAACCATCAAACTAATTGGATCATTGATTTTATAAGATCGATGATCAATCCAATGTACTATTAACTCTGCATTAGATAGATCTATGTCTTCCCAATACACAGAGTGTCAAAACTCCACCATACTTTATCACAAAAACCTATGATCATCGAGAAATTATCTCTATATGATGTAGAATCATATCCTACCTATGCAAGAAAAAACTCTTAACCATATGTTCGTACCGATCCAAAGTGTTTGTCTGTAGACTGTCATGTTCATCCATACTTAGCAGTGTTCTAAGTATACAATCGGTAACGTAATAACTTATTAGATAACCATGAGAATAAAGTGTAGTTCCCATCAATGACAACATACCAAGTAACATAACAATATCTCTTTCTAACATTATCCCCCTTTGGCATTGATGGCAACACTTATTGAAAAATGACTAAGTGTCAAAATACCAAACTCCAAAAACCTTACCAAAAAGATAACTCCCCCTGAGTCCAATAACTCATTTTTCACCAAAAACTCTCCCCCTTTGACATCAATGGAAAAGCTAGAGATCACTTGCAAAAATTTCCTACCAAAATCCTATAATTCTGCATATATATACAAGTATACCATTTAAACTATCAAAGGTTTGAAAATATTTGAAAAGTTACTTCTCATATTTGCCAACTCTATGTCCCAAGTCTTTCTTAGGCTTTCAACATTCATTATCTAACCACAAATAACATATCCTGACTTCTCAACCTTAATTATGTATGGTGGGTTCAGATGATTATATGCTTTCTCTATCTTTGCGAGCCCTCTTTGCAAGATATCAATCTTAGGTACAATCAGGCTCCTCAGCTCATTGAATCTACCTCTCATCCTTGCCTTCTCCACTTCAAGAGTTCTGATCTTGTCATTCACCTTAACAATTTCAACTTCATTAATGGAAATAAGTGACTTCAAGGAAACAAACTGCTTTGCAATAATAGACAAATTATGTTCACTTTCCTTAATGAGCTTGTCAATGTCTGCCACATAAATGGAATAATCTACACAGACCCTGTAGATTTTGTCTCCAAAATAAATAGCTTATTTCAACTATTTAACTATAGCACCCAAGGATAATTTATCTTTTGCGCTTAAGGAACATAATTGATCGAAACGGTTTTCTACAAATTCATTATGCACGTTAACCAAAACTGCCTTTTTCCAAACTATCAAAGTGATCATCAAAAGCATTCAGAAATCCTTCAAGTTGACTAAATGTGTCTTCATATTGTTCTAATTTTTGTACTAGAACAATCTTACTAAGAACATGTGTGGCTCTAGTCAAGAGTTTGCTCCCTTTCTCATTGGATTTCATTACACGCTTCTTGGCTTTGGCATGAGCCATAGCAGAAAGTCTCACTAGCTCATCTTCATCAAGTGTATCCAACTCAGTCAGACCTTGAATTTTCATCTCACTACTCTCCTCTATATTTAGATTTTTAATGTCTCTTGTTGCACCAATAGAGATATCTATATCAAACTCATTGTACTACATATGAACTTGTTCTTCAACTTCTCTAACCTATGTGACTTCAGGTTCAACATTAGGTTCATTATCCTCTACGTCTTTCTTGATATTAACCTCAATCAGTTTGTCATCTGTGTTCCCTTTCTCATTCATAATGTTATTGATGTCTTCATCTTTCATGGTTGCTTTGTAATTATCAACACCAGGAATATCACTTTCATCATCTTCAACCGTGTCTACTGAAATAGGAACCCCATAAATAAATAAATTAGGTTCTTTTACTTTGGAATGAAATTCAGTGTCAAACTTCTCGGTAGATGTCTTCTGCTCCTTAGGAAGTGGACGGCTTCCACACTAATTGTCTAGTAAGACTTTTCTAATGGCTTCTTCTATTTCCTTAGTGACTTCACTGATCTTTCCACTCATGAGCATATTAATTCTTTTCTTGGTTAGCAACTCCTTCTTGGCTTCCTCAAGAAGTAGCTTCAACTCATCATTAGATATGATTGGACACATTTTTCTTATTATACCTAACCTTATCCTCCTATCCTCTTCTATTATAATCATCCTTCTTTCTTCAATCTTAAAAAATAGGTCATCATGAATTTCACCTTTTATCTCAACCAGTGCTTTGTTATATTTTCTCAAGTATTCAACGGTACCTTCCTCTAATCTCTTCTTATCTTCTCATTAAAAGTATTATAATATCTCTTTAATGGTAAAACAATTCCAAACTTAATCAATTTATGTGAAATATTATCAACCAATGACTGAGACTTACCAGTTGTATCTTGCCCTTTTTCCCTTCACAACTTTTGCTAAAATAGCTCCTTCAGTTTTGAGCTTCTTCTTGGAATCATCTAACTGTGTAGACTCATCATCTTCATCATCATGAGTTCTCTTCTTTGGACCTCTACTCTTTTCCTTGAATCTCCTCTTTTGTGGCTAAGATCTGGAATTTGGTCTAGCTGTTTAGGCTTAGTGACCTTCAGTGAAGGTGTCTTTGCTTCTGCTTTCACTACCCTCAACTTCTCAAACTGCCCAGTTGAAGATTTTGTAGAACTTTTGGTTGTCCTTTGGATTATTGGAATGTATTACGGTGGTGAGTCATCATCCTCAATGGGAATTGGTTTATCTTCCTTAGTCTGACTTGGTTCTCCTTCAATCTTCTTATGTCTAAACTTCTCAATTTCTTCTCCGATACTGCTCATTTTCTCATTAATTGCCTTTATCATATTCTGTTATTTTCTCTTCACGCTAGCTTGTGTCAGCTCAAGATTAACCTTCTGAATTTTCTCTTGATAGGTGCCAAACCTTTCTTCCTCAAGATAAATAGGTTTTTTAAGCATGTCAGTTACATACCTTTCAATTAGATTTGAATATGTCTCATATCTTAAATCCATTATCCATGATGTTCTCAGAATAACTACTTCCACATAACATGCATCTGTCTCTACCATAAAACATACTGAGTTTGCATACTTCTCTACAAGTTCTTTAGGTATCCTCTGACTACTTTGAATTTGTTTCTGAAATACCTTAAAGAATCCCCATAATTATTTTGATATATCTTCTTCTTTCTGCATCCTATAATACTGACTGATTTGAAGTGCAACTCATACATTCTTATCCCATACAAGATTTCCCTTTCTTGGATAGAAATTCAAAAAATAGAAGAATATGTGAATTATCAGAGATCCATATTTGAAGATTTGTGTTTTGTCCTTAATTGTCTTCAAATTATTCATCAACCGCTCTCTCAGAATCTCACAAACATCTATTTGTGCATTCTCTTTCAACATTCTATAGGCATTGTCGATGATGGTAGCATAAATAGAGTTTATCCTGTCATTGTTGTAAACTTTGTAACCTAAGACCATAGATGTAAATTTTACATCTTTCTGCTTGATATCTTCTACCATCATAGTTGATCGCATTTAGATTCAATCAATTGTGTAAAAAAATCTTTATTTGTAGTTCTCAGAGTAGGTACATCACCTATTGCATTGAAACCTATTACTACTTCTAATTCAGCTCAACATAATTTGTATCCACTCTGGTTCAGTAAAGATGTGAAAATCAACATAATGTGCCAATTTTATTTCTCCAACCTTCTTGTACTCATCCTTCATGATTTCATTCATACATAGTAATTTGTATTGCCTGTGAATATCTACATCTCCCAATTCTTCCAATTTACAGTGGATATATTCTCTAATGTCTTCAACATATAAAACTCTGTGTGGAACATGCAAAAATGCTCCACTAGGATTATCTTCAGTGGATTTGTGTGGGTGTTTCTTGAATTCATAATGATTCCTTTCCTTAATATCAATTACCATCGGTGTATCCATATCTACCGATCAATTCACGAAGATGTGAATTGATAAATACCTTTTTGATAGAAACTAGGGTTTGCCAGTAAATCTTCTCGACATGCTTTGATTTCTACTTTGTTGGTTTTCCCTACCAAATGATGGTTTACTGAGAGGGGGGTGAATCAGAAAATATTGAAATTTAACACTTTAAAACTAAACCTCTGATTCAACTCAGTAATTCAAATAACAACAATAACCAAAACTTGTAACACTTCACAAACTTGATAAACAACATATAAAATAAGCAAATAACATCCACAGTTATCAAGCATCGCATGTAACACCAGATTTAACAAGGAAACCTAATTTGGGAAAAACCTTCGTGGGAATTGTCACCCACAAAAATAAATACTCTTCTAAAGTATGCTCGGTTAAGAGCCAATCCGGTTAAAGATTGCAATGCACATTTGCTAGATGTGACCCTGTTAGGGGATTTACCTTATATCTGTTAAGATCTTCACCCTGTTAGGAGTGGCCTGGTCAGAGGGCTTAAAAATTCATCCTATAATGTCACCTTTCAAAAGGATTTACAAAAAGACTTATTAGGTCTACTCGGTTAAGAGATTTTTTGTTACAAATATTAGTAAGCAACAATGTACTTATTTGATCTATGATTCTGCAACTATATTTTTCTTGATCAAATCCCTTGTGCGCTCTCTAAAACTACTAGCATCAACAACTCATCAATCTCTTCTCTGGACTGGATCTCCACCTCTTTCACTACTGTGCTCGGTAGCACTTCAACTCTTCAATTTGCCAGCATCTTTGTATAAACATACAGACTCGTCAATATATAGGCCTCTATTTTGCCTCTTAATATATTTGAATAGGTATTCCTTCAACTATGCTCATTCGTTAGATCATCTCTTATGAACTGATTCAATGTATATGCAACTCGGTTAGGCGATTAACCTTTGCCTTGTGACTTGCACTTTTCTTGGAACTCACAACTGTCCTTTTGCCGCTTAATCTTCATCTCAAATTTTAAACTTGAATTTTCATGACCATAGATCTTGTAACAAACTTCGTCTTCATCCTTAGCATCTTCTTGATCTCCATGCCTTTTCTTTAAATGTGTTCAAATCCTTGAATTCAATCTTTGTTCAAACTATGTTCTGTGCTCGGTGACTCAGTGATTATCTTCACTCGGTATCTGACTTCACTCGATTACCAAGCTTGCTCTGTAACTGACCTTGCTTAGTTGTGAACTTCGCTCGGTTACTGACTTTTCTTTGCTTGACCAACTAACACTTCATTTTACCAATATACTTATCACTGCTCGATAACTAGGCTTGTTCCCTTTACCGAATTGACCTCTCTACTTTACCGACTTAACAACATCAAATGTTAGGTAAAAACTAATTATACCAATAATACCTCATCATTGTCTGATCTTTATTATTTTCCCAATTAAGTTCCTCTCTGAATGATATGGAAACTTAATATAAATTAGACATCAATTGCTTGACATTAATGACAAAATAACAAATGATCTAACCATTCTACTAAACTCATTCTTCATCATCACTACCATCAGTTGGTTAACAATCTCCCTCTTTGGCATTGATGGAAACACTATGAATTGATGATGGTATACTCTAATCTCTTTGTACTATCTTTGTTCCCTCTTAGCTTGTTCTTCTTCTTTGCCTTCAATCGCATCTCCCTCTTTCATGTAGTCTCCTTTACTTGTGTATTCATCACTTACTTCTCCCTTATTTATTCATCAATTACTTACTTCTCCCTCTTTGACAACAATGTCAAAGATCCATACTCCTGAAGTCTTGTTTAGGCAGTGAATATCATATCTTGCATGTATTGATTTCTCTTTGCATACATAAATCCCTTCACAACTTTAGGCATCACCTAAAGTGTGATCACTAGCATCAACTCAAAATTTAGATATTATAATGTGTCCTAGAATTTATGTGACATGCCTCTTGTATTAATGAATGTTGGATAGGGGTAGGACCCCTAATTTACCTTTAAGATACTCAAAAGCATCCTTGGGTAGTGGCTTGAGGAATATGTCAGCTAACTGTTCTTTTGAATTCACATATTCCAACAATACATGCTTGTCTTGTACTTGCTCTCTCAAGTAATGATAATTAATCGATATGTGCTTGGTCTTTGAGTGCATTACCAGATTCTTTTATATGTTTCTAGCACTTGTATTGTCACAATAGATAGTGACTAGATTGGTGATCTCCTCTTGCATACCTTCTAGTAGTTGATTGATCCACACAATATTTGCACAATTCATAGCTGCAGCAACATACTCAACCTTGGCAGTAGACTGTGATATACAATTTTGTTTCTTGCTTAGCCATGTAACTAGTCTTTCTCCTAGAAAGAAAGCTCCTCTTCTCTTACTATTTCTGTCATCAATGTTTCCAGCCCAATTAGCATCAGTGTAGACCTTCAATTCAAAGTCTCCTCTTTTCTTGTATAGTAGGCTAAAATCCTCAATTCATTTTAGATATCTAGAAATTCTCTTAGCTGCAGACATATGTGTTTCCTTCGAATCGAAAGAAAACCTTGCAACAATCCCTACTTCGTGAGCAATATCAGGTTTGTTGTCCACTACATATTGCAGCTTACCAATCATGGATTGGTAGAGTGTTTCATTGACTTCTTTTGACTCATTCTCTTTAGATAACTTTTAGCCAGTGACCATCGGTGTTCCAACCAGTCTTGAGTCATCCATACCAAAGGTCTTTAGGATCTCCTTGATATATTTTGATTGTGTAATATAGATCTCATCCTTTACTCGTTGAATTTAAACTCCAAGAAAGAATTTAATCTCTCCAATCATAGACATTTCAAACTCCTTTCTCATCTCCTCAACAAAAAATCTGCACAATGTGTCATTGCCTCCAAAGATAATTCCATCAACAAATATCTCAACAATTAAAAATTTGTTAGTACTATCACATTTTAGATACACATTGTTGGTTTCACTAGTTCTTTGAAATCCTATCTTTATTATGTTGGTTCTTTTTTATGTTGTAATAGAAATAACAACAACCTCTTCCCTTTATGAAATGTTTTTATAGAGGATCCACCTCCAAATGTATACTTATGCAAGAAAAGGACCAACTAACAAGCACTCTCCTAATAATTCTATACTTTAGGTCCTGCTACACCAAGGGGGGGATACCCTAGAATACCTTATGATATGTCAAATCTGGTACTATCAAGCAGTAATCTCACTATGAATCAACATGACCGGGAGACACTAGATAATTGGCTAATTATCCATTGAACATCAACCTTGAGATGGAGCATGAGATATAAATCATAACAAACTTATACAGATGAAGACTTAATGGAATTTACTATGTTTGCTTTTAGGAAAACACAGCCAATGTGCAACTAGATATGCAATAAAAAAAAACTTATAAGCTTCATATTAATGCTTTATCCATTGGGCTATACTCTGACTCAAATACAATATACTAAAACAAATGTTTGCCAAAGACTTTAAATCATAATACAACCACCCCAAAACCATACTACTAATAGAATCCTTACAGTGTGTCAGATGAATCTATGCATAAATCAGAGCCTAATTTAATCTGATCCTAGATCAGAACTCTCAAGTAAGTACATAGACACAGAGAAAAACTATGCTAATGAATCAAAAAATTTATAACTCAGATGACACATAACACATGAGAGATTGGAATTTGGATCTTTGTATTAAATTTAGAAAATCTTGTTTCAGTATACAAAAGTGCTCAGAGATAACCTGCAAAAGATCTCTCAACTATTTATTTCTAACTTCATACAATATCTAATACAAATTATACTATCTTTCCCCTCTTGACCCCTAATTTACCTCTAAGATACTCAAAATCATCCTTGGGTAGTGGCTTGAGGAATATGTCAGCTAACTGTTCTTTTGAATTCACATATTCCAACATTACATGCTTGCCTTGTACTTTCTCTCTCTAGTAATGATAATTGATCGATATGTGCTTGGTCTTTGAGTGCATTACCAAATTATTTTATATGTTTCTAGCACTTGTATTGTCACAATAGATAGTGACTAGATCGGTGATCTCCTATTGCATACCTTCTAGTAGCTGATTGATCCACACAATATTTGCATAATTCATAGCTGCAACAACATACTTTGCCTCGGCAGTAGACTGTGATATATAATTTTGTTTCTTGCTTAGCCATGTAACTAGTCTTTATCCTAGAAAGAAATCTCCTCTGCTTGTACTCTTTCTGTCATCAATGTTTCCAGCCCAATTAGCATCAGTGTAGACCTTCAATTCAAAGTCTCCTCCTTTCTTGTATAGTAGGCTGAAATCCCCAGTTCCTTTTAGATATCTAAAAATTCTCTTAACTGCAGACATATGTATTTCCTTTGAATCGAAAGAAAACCTTGCAACAATCCCTACTGCATGAGCAATATCAAGTTTTTTATCCACTACATATTGCAGCTTACCAATCATGGATCAGTAGAGTGTTTCATTGACTTCTTTTGACTCATTATCTTTATATAACTTGCAGCCAGTGACCATCGGTGTTCCAACCAGTCTTGAGTCATCCATACCAAAGGTCTTTAGGATCTCCTTGATATATTTTGATTGTGTAATATAGATCTCATCCTTTACTTGTTGAATTTAAACTCCAAGAAAGAATTTAATCTCTCCAATCATAGACATTTCAAACTCCTTTCTCATCTCCTCAACAAAAGATCTGCACAATGTGTCATTGCCTCCAAAGATAATGTCATGAACAAATATCTCAACAATTAAAACTTTGTTAGTACTATCACATTTTAGATACAGATTGTTGGTTTCACTAGTTCTTTCAAATCCTATCTTGCTTATGTTGGTTCTTTTTTATGTTGTAATAGAAATAACAACAACCTCTTCCCTTTATGAAATGTTTTTATGGAGGAACCACCTCCAAATGTATATTTATGCAAGAAAAGGACCAACTAACAAGCACTCTCCTAATACTTCTACACTTTAGGTCCTGCTACACCAAGGGGGGGGATACCCTAGAATACCTTCTGATATGTAAAATCTGGTACTATCAAGCAGTAATCTCACTATGACTCAACATGACCGGGAGATACTAGATAATTGGCTAATTATCAATTGAATATCAACCTTGAAATGGAGCATGAGATATAAATCATAACAAACTTATACAGATGAAGACTTAATGGATTTTAATATGTTCGCTTTTAGGAAAACACAGCCAATGTGCAACTAGATATGCAATAAAAAAAACTTATAAGCTTCAGATCAATGCTTTATCCATTGGGCTATACTCTAACTCAAATACAATATACTGAAACAAATGTTTGCCAAAGACTTTAAATCATAATACAACCACCCCAAAACCATACTACTAATAGAATCCTTGCAGTATGTTAGATGAATCTATGCATAAATTGGAGGCCTAATTTAATCTGATCCTAGATCAGAACTCTCAAGTAAGTACATAAACACAGAGAAAAACTATGCTAATGAATCAGAAAATTCATAACTCAGATGACACATAACACAGGAGAGATTGGAATTTGGATCTTTGTATTAAATTTAGAAAATCTTGCTTCACTATACAAAAGTGCTTAGAGATAACCTGCAAAAGATCTCTCAACTATTTATTTGTTACTTCATACAATATCTAATATAAATTATACTATCTTTCCCCTCTTGACTGAAAAACTTTACAAAATGGTTTACATTACAAATTTTCCATCTCTTTCCAATGATCTTGGAAATCCTTTTATAGATTAGGATTGCAACAAGCTTCGGATCAATTGGAATAAGGAAAAAATTAAAGACTCAATAAAAGGACAAAATGGCTAATGGAGTGATAACCACTCTTGTTACAATATATATTCAACATATTTTGTCTTCTAACCGCTTTGTACTTGCAACTACTTCAAAGTTTGTCGGTGTGAGCCATCTGGAACCTGTTGTTTCTGATGTTGGTGTTGTATGATCTTTATCTTCAACTGCATTAACCAACTTGTAGGGCTTCTTCGTCCACCTACATCTTGTCACCTTCACCTGGATCAACTATTGTGTACTTTTCCTTCCAAGAAGTGTACACATCATCACTTGGCTAGTTGAAGTTGAGAACCTCATATTTTCTGTTGTTGATCTCCTTCCAGGTAGTATATGTTTTTTCAATTTCATCTGTCCAAAATGCAAAAAATGACCTATCTTTTCCCGCTATCTCAATTGTCTGAGCAAAAAGCAGTGTACTTTCCAAAGTTAATATGTTGTTAGTTCTAATTTCCAGTGCTTCATTCATTTGTCGATGCCACAACATCTCATCTTTGATATTTCCATTCTTTCTAAAGAGATTTGGGAACATCTCATATCTGTCATGTGAATATTCTTTTCTCAAGGCCAGCACTTTCCTAACAATAATGTCTCGCCTTATATCCATATCTAAGAGTAATTTGACACATTTGTGGGTGCCAGTCAGGACTATGTCGACATTGTTATTCCTCTTGCAAGTGGTGTGGAAGAAATTTAACTCCCCTGCCTTCCCTTTCTACTTACTCACCAACTGGTCCAACTTGTCTTTGTTTTCATTATATTCATTTGTAATGCTGACAATTTTCTTACCTTGAGCATATATGGCAGTGGGTACTACTTCATGTGTACAATGCATAAGAGCACTATGTATCTTATCTACATATTTCTGCTTCACCCATGCCTCTGCTTCTCTTAAGGCTGTAGACTGCTCCACCCACTCTTTCTTTTGCCTTTCGAGTTCTACTCTTGCAGCTTTCAGCATGGCCTTTTCTTGTTCAAGCTCTTCTAGTGTGGTAGAAGTAGATGGTGCAGGGGAAGGAGAATAAGTAATTATAGGGATCAATGAGGATGGCCGGTGAGGTCCCTATGCAATCCTCCTTTGAGGCATTAATTGTACTATTTTCCTTCCCTCCAGGAATGCAATTCTATCATCCTTTTGTAGAGATCTAACTTTTTCATCATTATATGCTTTCAGAACAAATTCATATTTCTAGTTTAAATTCTCAAAAGCATCTTTTTGATTTTCAGCTACCTTCAAACTCAAATTAGCAGTGTGGAAAGCAAGGTTAGCTGCCTCCACACCTGAGGTATCATAAACCCTTTTATGATGAGGCTACATGTATCCTCAGTCTGATCATCTTCTTTTGTTATTCTTTTATGCTTCCTCTTTAGGGACCATATTGCCAGTGTTGCATGATCCTCACTTAACTGGGCACCAATTGATGTCCCGCCAGTGTGCAATGGTTTGGCTTCTTTCCTTACAACATAAAAAACAATGGCATTAGCCAAATCCCATTGGGGTAAGATAAGGATCCCCTTTTTCTTTACCAATTCTCTACCCTCTTCAAGGGTGATTTTGTCAAACTTAGTAATCATTTCCTGTTTGACTTCCTTTTCAATGTTCTCTTTGCTCTGATTTGGATGAGCTTCTTGTAACTTGTGACATTTATCCTTAAACTCGTCAATATGAGTTCTCCATAAAAATTGCACAAAGGCTCTAGCCTTAACAAAATTGTCATCTGATAGAAACTCTTTACTGGCCTGTTTGGTTACAGGGTCCAGCTCATTTCCTGCAAACTCTGCCATTGTAAGGTCTAGAGTTGTATGTCTAGGTGCCTCTGGCACTCCTTCTTGTAGCTCTTGTGCATTAACAAAAACTTGGCCTGTGTTTCCCATTTGGACCCATTGCTCAACAATAGCTTGGTTGTCCATATGTAAAGGGGACTGGGAAGGAGAGTATAACTCACTCGCTTTCTCTTTTTCCTCCATTTTCTGTCTCTTGGGAGAGGGCATCTTTTGGGCATTGGTATTTGCTAGCCTCTTGCCTTTCTGATCAGAATATTTGTCAATTTTGGGCATAATTGTACTGTACCCTCTTCTCTTATAAACTACATAGTTTCCAGGTGGGACTACCCTTCCCTATGTAAGTTTGCTCAGAATAGCCTTAGCTTTTTCTGGCTCAGTTTCCATTACTTTGTCTTTCTTCTCGTTGAGATTTTGCATGATACCTTCAAATAATGTCATAAGGGACTCAATCTTTTTGGCCCAAGGTGAAAATTCTTTCAAATGATCATATGACCTATCAAAATTGTGGACAAAATCTAAAGACTTCTTATACACTATCCATTTTTCTTTCCTAACCTCCTGCTCATTCAGATCAAAAACATTTCTTACAATGTCCTCTGGGAAATTGAATTGGTGTTCTAGTGCGAGGCACTTAGTTCTTTTCCTGAACATTTCCACAATGTAGCCTTCATTGTTTGCACACCTGGACACAGATGTTTCTAGATGGTAGGGCTCAAAATATTTATCAAACTATGTACATCCACCCTTTATAATGATGAAATGGTGGGCTCTTGTGAGGGTAGGGAAGATACTTCCCTTCATTTTTTCTGTCAAGGCTTCTTCTTGCAATCCACCCATCTATCTCAGAATTTCTCCTATGCCAACTTTCAAAGGTACTCTGTAGGGCAGAACATTGGGGTTCCCCTAAATCCATAAACCCTGATAACTATAGAGACAGGGTACAAAATGAGATCTCCCCAATTGTGGACAATTTTTAGTTCCAGTGCAAACTCCATAGGCCTTAATAATCTCATCATATATGCATGGATCTTAGGATTCTATTTGCATAATAGTGACTTGATCCTAGCAGCAAAAACTCTATCAAAATATACATAGTTGGCTTCTTTTCTATCCCAGGATAGATCAACACTCCACAATTAGACAAGCAAATCCTCATCATCCTGAAACTTGGAGAGGTCCATTCCTTCCTCAAAGATACCACCACTATTGAACAAAAACATGTGCATCATTAAAGAATACCACCCCATTGGCTTGAGTATATTTCCATCTTTGATGCCTATTAAACCTTCATGCATTTGTTCAGCAATATAAGAAGCATAATCAAAAACCATTGACAGGTGGGGTGCAAAATCTGAACCATCATAAGCATGATGTGAACTGGCATTGTTGCTTCTTCATCTTCTCCTAGGACCAGGCACAAGGAACTATAGATTTTCCTAGCTTTACCATTAAAATAGTCCAATTTGAATGCCTCTGGTGTGTTTGGGCCAACCACAATCAAGTCCCCTATTTTCTTAAAATACCCTTTCAGAGCCTCATTCCTATAATACTCCTTCTGAGTCGGGTACACCTCCTTAAAGTAATTGAAATCAATATCATCCATTTGAATTGATGAGTCACTTAATTTGAAAATTCTTCTGACCTCATCGGTTGTGACAGTCAACAACACGTTTCCCTTTGTATCCCTTACAACCCTGGATACGCTGTCATATGTGTTGGCTATCAAAGTGAACAGATCTGTATCTATGAATAACCCGGGTACTATCAATTTTCTCACATCTAAATCCCATATGTTACAACCTGGGGAAGGAGCATTTCTCTGGCTGTAAGCAGTTCTAAACAAACTTAAACCACTTATATTGGTTTTGACCCTTTGGCCCATCTACCCGAGTCATATAAACCCTCTCCTACTCTGAAGCGGAGATGCGTTGGAACTATTCTCTTAATCTAGGTAGAATCACCTATGGACCCTTTTAAATGTTGCAGAATGTCCTCTCTCACATTTCTTTTCTGATAATCCATCTCTCCAGAGAGTTCAATCCTACGGGCCATATTTTGAAACTAGGGCTTTTTTACTGAAATGAAATTTGGATTTAAACAAGAATTCTGAAAGCTTTTCAAATTTCAAATCTCACTGAAAGTATGAATTTCTACTATATTAGATAGAGCTTACATGTTCTGCAATTCTGTCGCAAGGAGCTGAAAATCACTGCAATTTTGTTCTTCGCTTGAATGATTCTGGTGAATTATGGCGGCTTCAAGTTGAACTAACAAATTATATGGACTCAATCAAATCAGTCTTTCGCATTGAATTCAACTGAAGTGGACACACATTCTGCAATCAATTTTCCTGCTTCATACTTCGTAGCTTAACGATTCAATGACGATCACTTTTAAAAATTTTGAATCTGGACCGTAGATCTCCAACAACACCTTCTCCATCTGAAGGTTCTCATCTTTTCCCAGAAACAAATGTTCACTTGGGGCACGTGTCAGCATGACTTGATCACTTAAATGTTAGATCTCGTTCATTTTTATTTTAAGCGATCAAGTTAAGTGTCAGATTAATCTTAACTTGGCTGCAAGTTATTCCGCCTTGAGTTTACTAACCATGGCTATGATGTCATCTACTTGAACATGTGTCAACACGGCTTAATCGCTAGATGTCAAGCATGTTTTCCTTAAGACATTAAGCGAGTCATCCGATATTTTCCAACTTGCATCTTACTTAATCTCATTACTGAGCTGTACAGAGCCCACTTCCTCTGCCATGCGTCACCATGGCTTAATTTCTTATCCATTAGATGTCGGTCACTTTACCTTTAAGCGATTAAGTTGACTGTCAAATCTTTCTTAACTTTCTGTGTCTTTAATTCTTCCTTCATAACCTCAGCCGAACCCACTAGGCCACGTGGCATCACGGCTTAATCGCTTAACTGATAGATTTTGAGCTCTTCTCTTCTTAAGGGATTAAGTCAGTCGTCAGATCTTCACCAAACTGTTCATCTTTTAATCTGTGGTCAGCTTTACCTTTAGTGGAATATACGTCACCAACTACCACATGTTACCACCGCTTAATGGCTTATCCATCAAATCTTGCACATCTTTGCCATAAGCGATTAAGTATACCGTTAGATCTATCTGATGTTTAATCTCCACCATACTGTGCTTGGACAGGGCCCACTGTACTCTAAAGACATGTGTCACTCAGAATTAATCGCTTAACTAATAGATTTCAATCATGTTAGGATCAAGCGATTAAGTCTACCGTCTGATATAAATACATTTGCCCACTGTTTAACTAAGATTCTTTCTGACCATCAGACCCACCAAAGACATGCGTTGTGATGGCTTAATGGCTTAAAAAATAGATCTTGAGCACTTTGGGGATAAGCCATTAAGCGGGCCACTAGATCAAAATGTACTTGCTCGATAGATAATGGATTTAATAAAAAACTTGAGGACTTTGATTTATGCAATAATATAGGACCACAATGTTAGGATGCCAACAACTTAATAGACATGAACATTTTAAAAAGAACCCATTCGAGACATGAACTTTAAGTTACAAAAAGTAACATAAAATAGAAACCTTTTAGACGCTTAGGGTTTTAGGGCCACAATTTGTACTTTGAGACATGGACTAAGGGTTTTTTTCAATTGTTCTTCACAAGACATTTTTCAAAAACAGACCCAAGGACCAATTGTTTGAATTTTTTTGAATAGACCTAACAATGGCTCTTTCTAGGGATGAATACCTCATGTAGGCGTTACAAGAATTTAGAATCTTGGGGAAAGCAGACCAACCTACTGGAAAACAAAACTACCCACACAATAGAAAAGCAAACTAAACTAAGACAGAAAGAAACACACTTGCATAAACACGCTATGTATACAATACTAATGTTCATGGATAATTAGACTTCATGAGAAGTATAACTTCAAGAACTGTCCATGAACTGGCAGTTCCAAAATATTCTCATTAAGCTCTTTCAACAAATATGAATTTTGCCCATACCTTTCATGGACAATATAATGTCCCAGCCAAATTGGTTCAAATTTTACATGCTTTCCTTTATCTTCCAATCTGGCATTCCACATGAGAACATAATCTCCCACATCAAAATGTCTTGAGACTGCCTTCTTGTCATACAAGTTCTTGACCTGCAATTGAAGTTTTTCATTTTTCACAGAAGCTTCCCTCCTGGCTTCATCCAATTCCACTAGGTCATGAATTCTCAATTGCATGTCATTATCAATATCATCATCATAAGTCTGTACAAACTTGTACATCTACATCAAATTGTTTTGGGGCAATCTTTCTTGAATTCCATAAACTAAATCAAAAGGTGCACATCCAATAGCCTTTTTTGATGTCACCCTATCTGCCCATATAGCCAATGTCAACTTTGAATCCCAGGCCTTCTTGTTTGAATCCAAAACTCTTTTAATAATCTTGAGGAGGCTCTTATTGGTGGATTCAGCTTGGCCATTTCCTTGTGGGTGATAAGGTGCAGAGTAAGAGGTCTAAATACCATATTCAGCACAAAAATTAACATATTCCTCAGATTTAAAACACATGGAATTATCTGAGACTATTTTATCTGGGCACCCAAATCTAGTAATTATGTTCTTCATCAAAAAATCAATCAACACTTTACTTGTAGCTCTCTTAGTAGGAATTGTTTCCACCCACTTAGTAAAGTAGTCTGTAGCCACAATAATCCATGAATGTCCTCCACTAGATTTTGTAGATATCTCTCCTATAAAATCAATACCCCATTGCTGAAAAGGGGCTTGAACTTCTACTGGTGTGAGGGGTACATTGCCTGAGAATTTCAGCTTACTAGAGAAACGTTGGCAAGCATCACATTTTTTAACCAGTTGATAAGTATCTTTAAAAATGGTTGGCCACCATAAACCTGATCTCAAAATCTTATGTGCAGTAGTTTTGGCCATGTAATGGCCACCACACACTCCATTATGCATTTCTTGTAGGATCCTTTTTTCTTGTTCCTTATAAACACATTTCAATAAAATTCCTTCAAGGTTCCTCCACCATAATTCATCTTTGATCAGGGAAAAATGGATGGCTTGCAATTTTAGTGTTCTTTTCTTATTTTCATCCATGCCCCGCGGACAATTCATCCTCTATAAGTAATAAATAATGTCAGTGTATCAGTCACAATGGTCAAGGTCACAAATGAAAGTTCTCTGCTCTACCTCCAGGGTATTAATGTTATTAGCATCCAAGTTTGCACTAGCCATCAATTTGCCTAAACCCATCCCCCTAACCAAATTTGTGATTTGGATTCCTATATTAAACTCTTGAATCCTATTTATCCACCTACATCTATTCCTGACACCTCTTGTTGAGTAAAGATGTCCTTGACTGCTGCTGAAGGGACATAAGCCACTACAATGGTACCTATTAAATAACACCTAAAAGCTTTCACAGCCTTTACTAATGCATAGGCCTGCTTCTCGGTTATATCATACTTGAGCTCTGCAGCCTGCAATGATTTGCTAAAAAAGGCAATAGGCTGCTCAAACCCTTCTTCATTTTTCTGTAACAACACAACAACAATAGTGTGACATGATGCAACTGAAAAAATATTCATGGGCTTTGAATAATCAAGAGTTCTTAGAACAGGGGCATCCTTAATAGCTTGCTTAATCTCTTAAAAGGACTTGGTAGCCTCCCCATCCCATTCCATTTTAGCATCCTTCTTTAACATTTTTGAAATTGGTCTACTTTTTTCAACAAAGTTAGTTACAAAACTTCTGAGAAAATTTACCTGTCCGAAGAATGACTGAATTCCCTTGACATTTCTTGGAATGGGAACTTTGTCAATAGCAGCTACCCTATCTGGGTCAATTCTAACCCCTTCTTTTGAAACAATGCGACCTAATAACTTGCCTTCTGTCACCCGAAAAATGCACTTCTTGGGATTGAGAGAAATCCCAAATTCTAAGGCTCTTTCAAAAAAAATTCCAAGTGTTCACAATGTTGCTCTTCCTTTTTTGAATAAGTTGTGAGATCATCCTGATAGACCTTAGGAAACTTTTGCAGGAAGTCTGAAAATGCAACATCCATGGCCCTCTAAAAAGTAGCCTCACCATTCATCAAACCAAAAGGCATCCTCACATATACATATGCTCCCTATGGTGTGGTAAAAGCAGTCTTAAACTGATCTGACTCTTTGACCATAATCTGCTTATACCCAGAGAATCCATCCATTTAGACATAAGTTCACATCCAGTAACTCTCTGCAGCATATTCTCCATGTTGGGGAGAGCATAGTTATCTTTTAAGGAAGATATGTTCAAATTTCTTAAACCCTCACACAACCTGATATCCCCATTCTTCTTTCTAATAGGAACTAGATTAGAGACCCAAGAAGAATGCCTAATGGGCTTGATTATCCTAGCATCTTTCATCTTTTTTAACTTCTATTCCATCTTAGGCCTAAGGGTGGGGTTTATGGGTCTCTGCTTTTGCCTAAAGGGCTTGGCATCTTCTTTCAATGGAGTTTCATGGTTAAACAGTTCTTCATTATATGCCTTTAGGTCATCATATGTCCAAGCAAAGACCTTTTTATATTTCCTTAAAAGGCCAGTCAGATCCTTCTTCACCTTGGGTGACATTTTCTTACCAATAAATAAGTTCTTAGGAACTTCTTCTGTTCCCGCATTAACTTCCTCCAAATCTTCAGATCTATTTACACATGTGACAGAGTATGGTCTGTCCTTACTATGAAAGGCCCTTTCCAAAACAACTAGTCCTTTTGGGACTTTATTTGACTTCAGATGCAATATATCTTTTCTCAAGACAATATCCTTTCCATCAATGTTTTTCACATACTTTGTGAAATCCATCTCTTTGTTATCAAGACCTACCTCACAATACAAGAATCTAAGAATATCTACATCATCATAAAACACTTTCCAGCTATCAACATTGTCAGGAATTGAAGGCCTAGTTTGAACTTCTATCTCATAAATTCCATAAAAAAAAAAATGTCTTCTGGCCTTAGGGCAATATTAGCTAGTAGATCTGCCATTCTATTTTGGCTTCTGTCCATCCAGTCAATACCAAATGCATCAAAGCTTTCTATCTCATCCCATACTGTATTTTGATACTGCTTCAATCTATGGTTCTTTGATGCATATTTAGATCTGATTTGAGATACCACTAGCTCAGAATCTCCAAAAACCATGATGCATTTGATTCCATGTCTTGTAGCTAGTCTCAAACCTATCAATAGAGCCTCATATTCTGCTACATTATTAGTACAATTAAACAACAGAGAAAATGAAAAGTTGAAGGTTTTTCCAGAGGGTGATATCAACAAAACTCCAGCACCAGCCCCCTCCTTAGAACTGCCATCATCAAAATACATTATCCATAAGTTAGATTGTTCAGATAAATTATTTACATCTTCTAACAACAATGCAGGTTGTGATTCTTTTACAGTTTGACTTTCCTGCACTTGAAATGACCCCATTTCAGTATCCAAGAAACAATTCATGTTATTATCATCTTGTTCCTCAATCATATGAGGTGTTCTAGTTTCCCTTGACACTTTGATGTTCTCACAATTTATGTTGAAAGTAGCAAATGATAAATCACATTGGATGCTTCCCCCCATTGATGCACTCCTTTTTCTGGACAATAACATTTCATATCGGGGGGGAATGTCTACAACCAATACACTCATAGTCAACACTTTATCAGGGAAAGCTGCCAATTTGTAAGGCAAAGCCTTAATAGTACCTATGACAGGCACCTCTCTGGAGTCCATAGCTTGACATCTCCCATGTGGAGTGTCTACATTTAGTCTCATAGGCCTCATGAATTCTGCAGGCATAGCAATATTGGATGATCCAGAGTAAATCATGCAATTCTTCAACATTATTCCATTTATTAACAATGTTAGGAAAAAAGGATGGACAATTTCTGTAGTAGTGCTAACAATATTTGTATCCAAATAAATTTGGGGAATCTTTGATACCACTTCATTAGATTCCTTTGATGATTTATCCTTGGTGTCTGACACTTACTTATTATGTTCTGTAGTTTTGGTAGAGCTGACACTCTTCACCCATGTCAGAGTCTTTTCCTTATGCTCTCCTATTCTCATCATTTCCAGTAGAGGCACCTTACCAGTTATCTGAGACAAAAGTTGTCACATATCCATAGGGGTGTATGTCATATCAGAAATATCTGATTTTTGGTTTGTGCAATCCACATCTTCTTTGCGAGTAGCCAGTTTAGATTCATATCCCCTATGTGGTTTGCCCTCCCTTTTGGGATGAGGTACATAACTCTCTAGTGTTTTCATCTTTTCCTTATACATGTTTGGTCCAATAGGTTTGTTTCCCTTCTTAATCAAAACCTTATTTGTACCCTCGGCCTGTTTCTCCCTTTCCTAAGGCCTTTTGGTACTATTTGGGGTATTAGTGATAAAGATACCAACAGGTTTGCCATCTACATTTCCAACCACTCTGTTTCTTAAAACATAGTTACCCCTTGCTTGTGCAACCATATTAGCTACAATTTCAGCTATCTCTTCATCAGATGGCCTTCTCAAAATAGGGGTCTCATCACATCCTTCAACATTGCATCTCATATTATCAACCTCCCAATCCTGTATATTAGAATCATCAAGTTGATAACATGTTTCTTCATTAAACAGTGAGGAAGTCATACCACAACCACTATCATCATATTCTTCCTCTTCCTCTTCTTCATTTTCCTCAATGGCAGAAACTCTCACAACAAAAACACAATATTCAGGGTTGTGTGGGGACTGACAAGGTACACACCAGGGGTTTTCACTGCACATATGTACATAAGTCTTGTGCAGGGGGTCAGGAGTTTTTTCATCAAACTTATCCTTCTTTGGTGGGATAATAGGTTTTCCACCCTTCCACTGGGTAGTATAAGGATAGTTCTACATTATAGGATGTATGTTGTAATTTCCATAAGAAGGCTTATCATTATTTGGAAACCTATTATGACTACTCTCTCCAGGATTTAAGTTTTTTAGAGCATTCAAAATCACCTTAAGGTTTTGAACACAGGGGCTTATCTGATTCTTTTTTGTTATGCCTAGTGGGTTTCCAATCTTCTCTCTTGCCCACTTTCCTAGAAACTCTTCTATTTGTCTCAATGTTGACTGCTACCTTATATGCTTCCCTAATATTTCTAGGGTTCTTATCTCTTAACAAATAACCCATTTTCACATCAAAGGCATTAAGATAGGTAGCAAGATATACCTTGTCATCTAATCTCATTACTTGTAGCAGCTTGTGCATTGCCCTCTGGAATCTAATGTTGAATTCCACCACTTCTTCATTGGGTTTCTTCTTTATATTATTGAACTCATTGAGCATGAATCCTTCATTAGTCTTGTCCCCATATTGGTCCCTAAAACATTCCTTCATCTCATCCATGGACCCAATGAAATCATGGGGCAATCCTCTAAACCAGTCCTTGGCATCCTGAGTTAGTGATTGCACAAACAATTTCATCATAACATCATCATGTGCAATTTCATAATCATCAACCATATCCATAAAATGCTTAAGATGTTCTTGTTGGAAGTACAAGAATGGGAAAGCAAGATACTGAGAGGGGGGGGGGTGAATCAGATCTTCAAACTAAACCACTTAAAACAAATTTATCCACATTCATACATATATGAATTTAACCTAACATCAGATAACATCCATAACATCAAATATGTAACTCATAACACAGAATTTTGGTAACCCAAAAACCCAAATAGGTAAAACTGGGTTGGGGATGACACCCACGAAATTTTCACTACTGCAGCAATAAAGTGTGCCTGTTAGGGCTACAAAAGTTTGATTGCAATATGCAATCTACCTGGTTAAAGGTTTGTTCTGTTAAGAACTAAATATCATTACAATATACCTTGTTAAAGGATTTCAACTTATAGTAAAGTAAGCACTTGGCTAAGAGATTTGAAACGGTCTGCTAAAACCACTCTATTAAGAGATTTAACCTGATACACCTGTTAGAATGTTCCAAGTAGTGATCCTTCATTATGCACTCAGATGTTGATGACAGATTTTCTCTTTTCAATAACCTCTATGATCTCTCAATCTGATATGTCTTTACTCTGGTTTTCACTGCTCTGTCATTCTGCTTGATCTAGGCTTCTTCTCAAAATGACTTACTGTTCATCTCTCATGAACATACAACCCTTCTCTGTATATCTCTTGCTCTTTTGCGCTCTCTCTTTTAGGGTTAGAATCCATCTTATTATATCTTTTCGGATCTGGCGGCGAGATCTAGATCAATGATCAAGATCTATTTTTTATACTTCCAATGCATACTAATTTTCTAATTGGCTTCATGCCATGCATAGTATAAAACAATTAAATGCAAAATTAACTCAGTAGAAAAATATGAAATGCATACAAATGTTGGCTCAGATCTCATACAAGTCAGCCTAAACTATTTACAGCAAAGTTTTAATTAATCCTGACATGTATGCAAAAATTGTTCTGCTTGACACAACACATCTCTGACGCTCGACACTTAATATTCTACTCAGCTCGGCATGATGTAACTCGACAACCTAAAACTTACTCGGCAGTGTTTCTCAACCTTGAATGTTTAGCTCAGCCACAGTGATAACCAACTAAAATTGCCTAAGTAAATGACTAAGTGTGGGTCACTAATCATCAATAGAACTTAGGGATTAACAATCTCCCCCTTTGATATTAGTGGCAAAAACACACTTATCATTAAAATTCATTCCATCCAAAATATTTCCTAAGTACATACTATACTCCCCCTAGGAATGTACATCATACTACATACAAAAATTTACATAGTATACATGCCTGCAAAAAAATATATTTACATGGATACCTGTTCTGATCTCCTCTGTGCTATATCCTTGTCAGTCCTGTCAGTTTCCCCCTTGTTTTTGTCATTGATAGTTGGTGGGGTCAAGTTATACTTGTCCAAAAACTGTTTATGAATTTGTAAGGTAGACTCAAATGCAGAGTCCCAACTGTCCTTGACAAACTTCATAACCTCTATTTTCACTTCTAGCTGGGCAGATAGACTTACTAAGATTTCTGCAGTTGAGAGATGAGAAACTCTCTTAATCAATTCGTTTGCAGATAGAATTTCTTTCTAAATGACCTCCAGATGAGGTATCAGACTTGTCTGAATAGTAATCAACTTGGTCCTAATCCGACCATCTTCATCCATGAGCTCGGCTATCCTCCTTTGCGCATAAGTTAGCTTGTTAAAATGTAAGGAGCTAGTGCTAGCATCCATACTTAGTGAACTTCCAGTTGACTTAAGGTCCAGTTGCAATTTCTCTAAAGCTTGTTGATTATCCTTTGTGAAGAATTCCACATAAGATAACATCTTATACAATGAATAGACATTTGTTGCAACTCCTTCTAAAATTTCTATCAGAGAAGAAAGTTCAACCTGTTTAACTGCAATCTCTCCTGATATTTTTGCAAGTACCTTGTTCTCAAATTTTCTCTCGGACCATTACAACAATTTCTCATTGGCTTCAATATTTTCATCATTTACCTTTTGCACAATGTGAACTAGTTGTTCAAGAATAGGGGCTTGAGGATTTTCATCCTCCATGGCAAAAGCCTTTACAAATATATCTTTTATGTCACGTAGCACTTGCTTTTGCTCCCTTTTCAGTTCCTACTGTCTTTTCTTCCTCTTAAGTAACTCCTGAAGAGTCTCAATCTGTTCATAAGACAAAACATTGGGATCCCATTGTGGAATCACAATAACTTCATCTAATGTGACATCTAGAATCAGATACTTCTTCCTCATAACTTTCCTCCTCTTGAATTCAGGTGAACTACTGCTCGGCTTAGTTCCTACAATACCTTTTTGCAGATTTAGTAGTTGACACCATTGCATCTTTAAGTTCAGTTAAGATTGCCTGCTGATCAAGCATACTTCCTATCTTAGTTACAGTGGGAGCTGATGATGTAGAGTGTGGTAGATCAACCAACACTTGCATTGCCTCTTTTTCTTTAGGCTCACTATTAGTATCTTTTATCTCCTCACTACTATCTAGTACTGATTTTACAACCTGTAAAATAGGTGAATGTTGAACAATTACCTCTTGTTATATTATTTTCTCCTTTTCTGCTTCATCTTGAGCATCCTTATCTTCAGATTTCTTTTGAGTTCTTTCTTCTTCTTCTATGCTCTTCTCTTCTTCAGCCTTAGTTGCCTTGATAGGTGATTCAATAGTTGAGTCCCTTGGCTCATCCTGACCCTCGACATCCAGATTGCTAGAGTCATCAATTGTCACATCAATCAGACTGTCAATAGTCAGATCAACAGTGTTACCTATCTCTGATTGATCTTGTGCCTCTGTCCTACTCTTCTTAGACTCAGTTGAAATGTGAACTGTTGAAATCTATGGTACAGGGGTGGATTTAGTTTCCTTATCCTTCGGCTTAGATGTTCCTTCATTAGTTCTCTTTTCTTTTGAAACAATTAGTCCAAAAACTTCCTTCCAAATTCTAGTACTTTGATGTACTATCCCTTCAATATCATTCTTCAAAATAGCATAACCTCTCTATTTAGGTAGAAATTTGTGCTTGTTCTCTTCAACAAATTTTTCTCTCTATTTCTTTGTTAGCTCAGGAATGACTTGAGCTAAAGTGCCTTCCCTAATTTGTCTCTCAGTTGTGAGTGCAAATTCCCACTAGCCAGATAGAAATTCATACAACTCACTCGGCACATTGTTTCCTATTACTGTAGGGGTTAATTTTAAATTACACATCATGTCTAGGAGAGCTTCTTGAACCTTATTTTTATCTCCTACCTTCAATTGTTCATACCTTATAAACTTAAAACCAGATAACCCTGCAGAATTTCTCAAATTTTCACATACCTCATCAATATCTATAGGTTTCTTGAATGATGTTGTTGGTATATTGTTGGGTTCATCAGTTTCAGTCATGTCCTCATCACTTTATGGATCCAAATTCAGTTTTCTTCTTGATCTTTTAACTTGTAGGCTCGACACAACCTTTGTTGCTAATTTAGTCCTCAATCTAGAACTACTTTCTCCAATCTTCTTTGCATAGAATTTAGTCCACTCTACTGGTGATGTGGCAGAATATGCCCTTGTCCTTGGATGATTTGCAATGGGAGGGGTAACTCTTTGTTTTGATTGTCTCAGCTTTGTTACCTTTGCTACTACTGGCCTCTTCCCTTTTACCTTAGCACAGAACTCTTCTTCAGTTTCACTGACTTCCACTTATTGTTCCTCAGATACATCTTCTCCTTGTCCAGTAGATATGTCTAGAGGTGCATCCTCTAGCTCTTCATCACTCGGCAAGCCAACCATCTTTTTTAGTTTTTCACAATCTTTTTCCTTTTTCTTTCCATAGTTCCTGCCTTAAGATTCATCGAAATCTTTGCCTTAGCTTCATCAAAATTTATGAATCTTTTAGCTTTAGTATCAATCTCCTCTACTAGAAGTGCTATGATAGTTGCTGATGCTTCATCAATATTTACTTCATAGGGAAATGGCTCCAACCATGATACCCTACACTACTAAATTTGGGGCCAAATTTTGACAGAAGTTTCTGACGGGTAACTTTTTCTTACGAATTTGGTTTTTTTTTTTGTAATAGGCCCTGATGATGTCGGTATTTTGATGGGTGTTTAATTGACCATCAAAATTCTGACAGATTCGGGGTATACATTAAAAAAAAAAGTGAAACAGCCTCATCATTTTTATTTCGATTGCAGAGCGGGAGAAAAGGAGCGACAGCTGAGCGCGAGAGAAGGTATGTGATTTCTTCATGTTTTGATCCTCTGGCATCATATTCGAATGAATTTCATTTTATTATTGAGAGATTTTCTCTCTGAAATGACCGCATTCTACTGGTGTCATGCCCTAGCCAGTGCTTTATCTCTATTATTTGATGTTATTGGTGCTTGTGCTCAAGGATATCGATTCACTGTATTCAAATGTTTGGATTCACGTTTGTTGATATTACTGGCATATGTGTTTAATGACGCCATTGTATATTATTGTCACTAAAATGACCGCATTCTATTGGTGTCATGCCCTAGCCCATGCTTTAACTCCATTATTTGATGTTATTGGTGCTTGTGCTCAAGGATATCCGTTTTTTTGAAATGTTGACTGTGGTTATCATATGGACAGCCCATGAACTTCCAGCTAGGTGCCATTTGTATTGATAGCTTAGGGCATCAAATGTATTGTATCATTGATAGTTGAGAATTTGTTAACAAGAAATAGGACAAAGAACGATTTTTATTTAGTTTCTCTATTTTGATCCCTAAGTGGCTTACAACCCTAGAGAAGTATATGCAGATTTACGAATCCAGTTGTAGGATACATAGAAGCCGATAATTCACAAGAAATCCATGCATCCAATTTGAATAGCAATTAATATAAAGAACTAGGGTCCTCCAATGGCCCAATCATCCAGACCTTGGCTATCCCCTCAACCAGTGACCCTTCAAAACAGGGTTATCATGCAATTAGTGAGTGATCCTTCATTCTCATGGTCTGCCCTGCATCCAAACATATTGGAAATACACAATACAATGATAACAATTCTTTCACAATCCCTTCCCCCAAGGAACACTATCAACCATCCCTTCCACATAGCATTTCACTTTTGTATGAGTGGATTATGCAGGAACAGTTAACATTAAACAAGGAGAAAACTCCTCAACACATCTTGGAAACCATT
>MU226021.1:532455-554667 GCA_018584345.1 Thuja plicata
GATTATGATTTGATCAAGGAAATTGATATAATTGATATTGTTGATATTTGGAAATATTGATTCAGGGATTTGATAAATTGAGAAATGGGGCCCAAAGTCTAGGCGACCATTTTAGGGTGCATACACCTTGAGCATATATGGCAGTGGGTACTACTTTATGTGTACAATGCATAAGAGCACTGTGTATCTTATCTGCATATTTCTACTTCACCCATGCCTCTGCTTCTCCGAAGTCTGACAACTGCTCCACCCACTCTTTCTTTTGCCTTTCGAGTTATGCTCTTGCAGCTTTCAGCATGGCCTTTTTTTGTTCAAGCTCTTCTAGTGTGGTAAAAGTAGATGGTGCAGGGACAGGAGGATAAGTAGTTATAGGGATCGATGTGGATGGTTGGTGAGGTCCCTGTGCAATCCTCCTTTGAGGCATTAATTATAGTATTTGCCTTCCCTCCATGAATGCAATTCTATCATCCTTCTACAAAGATTTAACCTTTTCATCATTATATGCTTTCAGAACAAATTCATATTTCTAGTTTAAATTCTCAAAAGCATCCTTTTGCTTTTTAGCTACCTTCAAACTCAAATTAGCAGTCTGGAAAGTAAGGTTATCTAAATCCACACCTGAGGTATCAAAAACACTTTTTATGATGAGGCTACCTGTATCCTCAGTCTGATCATCTTCTTTTGTTCTTCTTTTATCCTTCCTCTTCAGGGACCATATTTCCAGTGCTGCATGATCCTCACTGAACTGGGCACCATTTGATGTCCCACCAGTGTGCAATAGTTTGGCTTCTTTCCTTACAACATCAAAACAATGGCATTAGCCAAATCCCATTGGGGTAAGATAAGGATCCCCTTTTTCTTTACCAATTCCCTGCCCTCTTCAATGGTGATTTTGTCAAACTTAGTAATCATTTCCTGTTTGAATTCCTTTTCAATGTTCTCTTTTCTCTGATTTGGCTGAGCTTCTTGTAACTTGTGACATTTATCCTTAAACTCACCAATATGAGTTCTCCATAAAAATTGCACAAAGGCTCTAGCCTTAACAAAATTGTCATCTGATAGAAACTCTTCACTGGCCTATTTGGTTACAAGGTCCAGCTCCTTTCCTGCAAACTCTTCCATTGTAAGGCCTAGAGCTGTATGTTTAGGTCTCTCTAGCACTCCTTCTTTTAGCTCTTGTGCAGTAACAAAAACCTGGCCTGTGTTTCCCATTTGGACCAATTGCTCAACAATAGCTTGGTCGTCCATATGTAAAGGGGACTAGGAAGGAGAGTATAACTCAGTCGCTTTCTCTTTGTCCTCCATTTTCTATCTCTCGGGAGAGGGCATCTTTTGGGCACTGGTATTTGCTGGCCTCTTGCCTTTTTGATCAAAAGATTTGTCAATTTTGGGCATAATTGTACTGTACCCTCTTCTCTTATAAAATACATAGTTTCCAGGTGGGACTACCCTTCCTTGTGTAAGTTTGATCATAATATCCTTAGCTTTTTCTGTCTCAGTTTCCATTACTTTGTCTTTCTTCTTGTTGAGAGTTTGCATGATACCTTAAAACAAAGTCATAAGGGACTCAATCTTTTTGGCCCAAGGTGAAAATTTCTTCAAAGGATCATATGACCTATCAAAATTTTGGACAAAATCTAAAGACTTCTTATACACCAACCATTTTTCTTTCCTAACCTCCTGCTCATTCAGATCAAAAACATTTCTTACAATGTCCTCTAGGAAATTGAATTAGTGTTCTAGTGCCAGAGACTTAGTTATTTTCCTGAACATGTCTATGATGAAGCCTTCATTGTCTGCACACCTAGAAACAGATGTTGCTAGATGGTAGGGCTCAAAATATTTATAAAACTGTGTCCATCCACCCTTTATAATGATGAAATGGTGGGCTCTTGTGAGGGTAGGGAAGATACTTCCCTTCATTTTTTCTGTCAAGGCTTCTTCTTGCAATTCACCCATCTATCTCAGAATTTTTGCTATGCCAATTTTCAAAGGTACTATGTAGGGAAGAACATTGGGGGTTCCCCTGAATCCATAAACCCTGATAACTATAGAGACAGGGTACACAATGAGATCTCCCCAATTGTGGACAATTTTCAATTCTGGGGTAAACTCCATAAGCCTAAATAATCTCATCATATATGTGTGGATCCTAGGATTCTGTTTGCATAATAGTGACTTAAGCCTAGCAGTAAAAACTCTATCAAAATATACATAGTTGGCTTCTTTTCTATCCCAGGATAGATCAGCACTCCATAATTGAACAGGAAAATCCTCATCATCCTGAAACTTGGAGAAGTCCATTTCTTCCTCAAACATATCATCACTATTGAACAAAAACATGTGCATCATTAAAGAATACCACCCCACTGGCTTGAGTATATTTCCATCTTTGATGCCTATTAAACCTTCATGCATTTGTTCAGCAATATAAGAAGCATAATAAAAAATCACTGACAGGGGAGGGGGTGCAAAATCTGAACCATCATAAGCATGATGTGAACTAGAATTATTGCTTCTTCATCTTCTCCTAGGACCAGGCATAGGGAACTATAAATTTTTCTAGCTTTACCATTGAAATAGTCCAATTTGAATGGCTCTAGTGTTTTTGGGCCAACCAGAATCAAATCCCCTATTTTGTTAAAATACCCTTTCAAAGCCTCATTCCTATAATACTCCTTCTAAGTCTGGTGCACCTTCTTAAAGTAGTTCAATATGATCCATTTGAATTGATGAGTCACTTAATTTGAAAATTCTTCTGATCTCATCGGCTGTGACAGTCAACAACATGTTTCCCTTTGTATCCCTTACAACCCTGGATACTCTGTCATATGTGTTGGCTATCAAAGTGAACAGATTTTTATCCATGAATACCTTGGGTACTATCAATTTTCCCATATCTAAGTCCCATATGTTACAATTTGGGGAAGGAGTGTTTCTCTAGCTGTAAGCAGATCTAAACAAAATTAAACCACTTATACTGGTTTTGACACCTTTGGCCCATCTACTTGAGTCATATAAACCCACTCCTACTCTGAAGCAGGGATATTTTGGAACTAGTCTCTTAATCTGGGTAGCATCACCCACGGACCCTTTTAACTGTTGCAGAAAGTCCTCTCTCACATTTCTTTTCTGATAATCTATCTCTCCAGAGAGTTCAATCCTAGGGGCCATATTTTGAAACTAGGGCTTTTTTTACTGAAATGAAATTCAGATTTAAACAAGAATTCTGAAAGCTTTTCAAATTTTAAATCTCACTAGAAGTATGATTTTCTACTGTATTAGATAGAGCTTACCCGTTCTGCAATTCTATCGCAAGGAGCTAAAAATCACCACAATTTTGTTCTTCACTTGAATGATTCTGGTGAATTATGGCAGCTTCAGGTTGAATTAATGAATTATATGGCCTCAATCAAATCAGTCTTTCGCATTGAATTCAACTAAAGTGGCCACACATTCTGCAATCAATTTGCCTACTTCAGACTTCGCCGCTTAACAGCTCAATGACGATCACTTTTAAAAATTTTGAATCTAGACCGTAGATCTCCAACAACACCTTCTCCATCTGAAATTTCTCATCTTTTCCCAGAAACAACTATTCACCTGGGACACGTGTCAACACGACTTGATCGCTTAAATGTTAGATCTAGTTCATTTTTCTTTTAAGCGATTAAGTCGACCATAAGATCTTTCTTAACTTGCTCTATCTTTAATTCTTCCTTCATAACCTCAGCCAAACCCACTAGGACATGTGGCATCATAGCTTAATCGCTTAGCTGATAGATTTCGAGCACTTCTCTTCTTAAGCGATTAAGTCAGCCGTCAGATCTTCACCAAACTGTTCATCTTTTAATTTGCTGTCAACTTTACCTTTAGTGGAATATATGTCACCAACTGCCACATGTCAACACCACTTAATGGCTTATCCATTAGATCTTACGCATCTTTTCCATAAGTGATTAAGTCTACCGTTAGATCTATCCAATGTTTAATCTCCACCATACTGCGCTTGGACAGTGCCCACTATACTCCGAAGACATCGCTTAGACTTAATCGCTTAACTGATAGATTTTGATCATGTTAGGATCAAGCGATTAAGTCTATCATCCGATGTAAATACATCTGCCCATTGTTTCTCTAAAATTCTTTCTGACCATCAGACCCACCAAAGATACACGTCATGATGGATTAATGGCTTGAACAGTAGATCTCGAGCACTTTGGGGATAAGCCATTAAGCGGGCCGCTAGATCAAAATGTACTTGCTCGATAGATAATGGATTTAATAAAAAAAATTGCAGACTTTGATTTATGCAATAATACAGGACCACAACGTTAGGATGCCGACAACTTAATAGACATGAACATTTTAAAAAGAACCCATTCAAGACATGAACTTTAAGTTACAAAAAGTAACATAAAAATAGAAACCTTTTAGACGCTTAGGGTTTTAGGACCACAATTTGTACTCTGAGACATGGAGTAAGGGTTTTTTTCAATTGTTCTTCACAAGACATTTTGCAAAAATGGACCTAGGGACCAATTGTTTGAAATTTTTTTGAATAGACCTAACAAATTAGATATGAATGCAATCTTTCATACCATGCTCGGGGTGCTTGTTTCAAGCCATACAGTGCTTTGTGCAACTTGCATACCATGTCTCAGTTAGTATTCTCAGCAAATCCTTCAGCTTGCTCAATATATACTTCCTCTTCAAGAATACCATTGAGAAATGTAGACTTAACATCCATTTGATAAACTTTGAATCTTTTATAAGACACATATGTTAGTAGAATTCTTACTCCTCCTAATCTAGTAGCAGGTGCAAAAGTTTCACTATAGTCAATTATGTCTTCCTGTGCATACCCCTTACAGACTAATCTTGCTTTATTTCTGATTACATTACCATACTCATTCAACTTATTTATGAAAATCCACTTAGTACCAATTACATTCTTATCTTTTAGTCTCGGTACCAAATTCCATGTATTATTATTTTGAATTTGATCTATCTCTTCCTTCATTGATTTCATCCAGTCTTCACTTTCTAATGCATCTTTTACTTTTCTTTGTTCAAATTCATATATTAAGCATGTGTTTTCTCATACCTTGCTTCTTGTCAGAACTCTAGTCGTCTTGTCTCCAATGATTTTACTCAGTGAGTGGTATCTCTTCACATACTTTGCCAACACAGGCTTGGTAGTGATGGTATCTCTTCATTTTTATCATTCGGTGGAAGCTCTCTTTGCTCATCTTCTTCCTCGGTTTGTGCTTTCAGTAAGGTATTAGGAATATTGGTTTGTACATAAACAAATCTTTTATAATCCTTGGATTTCTTCTTGTTGTCTTCATCATTGTTCTCTGCAAATTCATCAATCCTCACATTTTCACTTTCTATAATTTTGTTAGTATTCTTATTCAAACATTTGTAGTTTTTTCTCTTAGTAGAATATTTCAAGAATATTCCTTCATCTCCTTTAGAGTCAAATTTACCATCTCTTTCATCTTTAAGAATATAACACCTACTTCCAAATACTTTGAAGTAACTTACATTTGGTTGTGCCCATACTAGCTCTCATAAGGTGTCTTGTTAGTTCCCTTCTTCAGTTGTACTCAATTAAGTGTATAAGCAACAGTGCTTATAGCTTCTCTCCAGAAGGTCTGATAAATTCCATTCTTAATCATCAGTGTTCTAGCACAATCCACAATGGATATGTTTCTCCTTTCAGCTATACCATTCTATTGTGGTGTCCTCGGTGTAGAGATCTACCTCTTTATACCATGTTCATTACATAAGAGTGTAAATTCATCAGATGTAAACTCTCCGCCTCTGTCAGATCTCAGACATTTCAGTTGTCTCCTTGTATCTGTTTCAACTCTAGCCTTGTACCACTTAAACATTTGGAATGCAACATATTTTTCTTTTATAAACATAACCGACATCTTTCTAGAATAATTATCAACAAACTATTATATATCTCCATAATAGCTTTTTGTTCTCATGGGATCGCATAGGTCGATGTGTACTAAGTCCAAAATACCTTGTGTAGTATTTGTTTTGATTGTAAATCTTGATTTAGTCATCTTACCTTCTTGACATCCCTTACACATTACATTCTCAGGTTTGTATAGATGTTTCAAGGTAGAATAAATTACCTTTAGATTGTCCTCCAATGGCAATTAGACTTCCCTTCTAATCAAATACTTTAACCTTCTTGTTTTGAAATTCTAGTCGGTGACCTATATTATTCAACTGTGCCACACTCAAAAAATTTTACTTCAGGCCCTCAACCCAATAAACATCATTACATTTAGTATTTCTCAGTAGAATTATAGAACATTTTCCCTTCACAGGATATGGGGCATCATTTCCAAATCTAACATTTCCACCATTATACTCTTTCAAAGTAATAAACTTATCAATATCATTAGTCATATGGTGTGATCAACCATTGTGTATAATCCATGTATCATTTTTACTTACTTGTGAGATTAAGGATTTTTATTCAACATACGTTTCTTCATCAGAATCATCTTTAATAACAACATAGATGAATTATTATTCATCATCATCGATGTCATCATTAGATGATCCTCCTTCAGCAATGTAGCATGATTTATTTCCTTTGTTCTTAAAGTCTCTAAATCTATTTTCACTCTTGTTATTATCTCTGTTATCTTTCTTCTCAATATTGTTAGGATAATTATAAGCTATGTGACCAATCTTATTTCATGTTAAACACTTCAAAGGTAGCTTACCTTTGCACTTGCCTTTACCTCTTGGAAGTTTCCTAGCCAGTAAAGATTTAAACTCAGCTTCATTCTTTTCATCTTCAGCATATAGCTCTTCAAGTTCACTCTTACAACTATGGAATCTCTCACTAGCACTACTTGCATATCCATCACTAGATATAGAATGTATAGAATGTCCAATATTCAAAGATGATTTGAATTCATATTCAATCTTAGAAGTAGCAATCAAACTATTATCAAAATCATTCAGCTCAAAAGCAGTTAGCTTACCAATTGTAGCATCCAAAGTAACAACCATCTGTGGAATGGATCTCAATTCTTGAATAGCAGACACTTAGATGTCATAGATATGTAGTAGTGTTCTAAGCATCTTGCTTGTAACATCTTTGTCTTCAATGGTTCCACTAGCACGTCTAATAGCAATAGCAATCTCCTTTAGTCTCGTGTTGTATGCGACATGTTTTCTCCTTTTTTCATTCTCATTGATTCAAAATTTCCTCTTGAGCTTTCAACCTTATCCTTTTGAACATGTTGATCTCCTCCAAAAACTAGTGCAATATTATCCCACATCTACTTAGTTTTATCACATCCTTGTAGATCATTGAAATCTAGGTCAGTGAGAGTATAGGATATCTTAATCATCACTTGTGTATGTTCTTGTCTTTCTCTTATCTGCTCAAGTGTCAAAGGACCAAATAGTGGAGGTGAGTACTTAGTATTAAGATTATTTGGTGCATAATCTCCAATACTAGATATGTGAACTCATTTTGTTCTACCATGTAGAAAAGTTATTCCTATTCAACTTTGGTGCTTCCCTCTTATACATCTTTGGATCTTTAACTCAAGTACCTTCAAACTTATCTTCTTGGAGCACTAGCTCTGATACTAATTTTTGGTTTGCCCTACCAAATGATGGTTTAATGAGAGGGGGGTGAATCAGAAAATATTGAAACTTAACACTTTAAAACTAAACCTCTGATTCAACTCGGCAATTCAAATAACAGTAGCAACCAAAACTTGTAAATACTTCACAAACTTGATAAACAACATATAACATAATAAAATAACATACATAGTTATCAAGCATCATATATAACACAAGATTTAACAAGGAAACCCAATTTTAGAAAAACCTCTGTGGGAATTGTCATCCATAAAAAGAAATACTCTTCTGAAGTATGCTTGATTAAGATCCAATCCGGTTAAAGATTACAATGCACATTTGTTAGATGTGAACCTGTTAGTGGATTTACCTTAGATCTATTAAGATCTCCACTCTATTAGGATTGGTCTGGTCAGAGGGCTTAAACATTCATCCTAGAATGTCACCTTTCACAAGTGTTTACAAAAAAGACTTATTAGGTCCACTCAGTTAAGATATTTTTTGTTACAAAGATTAGTAAGCAACAATGTACTGATTTGATCTATGATTCTGCAACTTTATTTTTCTTGATCAGATCCCTTGTGCGCTCTCTGAAACTATTGGCATCAACAACTCATCAGTCTCTTCTCTAGACTGGATCTCCACCTCTTTCACTACTCTTCTCGGTAGCACTTCAACTCTTCAATTTGTCAGCATTTATGTATAAACATACAAACTCGTCAATATATAGGCCTTTGTTTTGCCTCTTAATCTCATTGATTAGGTATTCCTTCAATTGTTCTCAGCTGTCAGATCATCTCTTATGAACTGATTCAATGTATCTCCAACTTAGTTAGGTGGTTAACCTTTTCCTCGTGACTTGCACTTTTCTTGGAGCTCACAACTTTCCTTTTGATGCTTAATCTTCATCTCAGATTTTGAACTTGAATTTTCATGACCGTAGATCTAGTAAAAAACTTTATCTTCATCTTTAGCATCTTCTTGATCTTCATGCCTTCATATTAAATACATTCAGATCCTTAAAATCAATCTCTATTCAAACTTTGTTTCATGCTCGGTGACTATCTTCACTCGGTGTCTGACTTCGCTCAGTTACCAACCTTGCTCGATAACTGACCTTGCTCTATTGTCAAATTTTCTTGGTGACTGACTTTGCTTTACTCAACCAACTAACACTTCATATTACCAATATACTTCTCACTGCTTGGTAACTAGGCTTGTTCCCTTTACCGATTTAACCTATTTGCTTTACCAACTTAACAACATCAAATGTTAAGTAAAAAAAAAAAATACCAATAGTACCTCATCATTGTCTAATCTTTATTATCTGCTCAATTAAGTTCCTCTTCGAATGATATGGCAACTTAATATAAACCAAAAATCAATTGCTTGACATCAATGACAAAATAACATCTGATCTAACCATTCTACTTGCTTGTATTCTACTGAACTCGATCTTCGTCATCATTACCATAAGTTGGTTAACATACTCCATTTTTTGTCAAATAGTCTTCAATATCATTCTCTAGATAGTATGGTGCCAAATGATAGCCAATTATACCTTTTTATCCTTCCAATCAACTTGAGAAATAAAGTCCACAATAAATGTTGTTCGTAACCTAACTTGAAAATTTTTGTCCATCATAACCAAAAGATCTATCTGTGATTCTCAAAATTATCATCCTTTTAGATGATATTGATAGCATAGATTTCCAATTCATTCCTTCTCCTACTGTATCAATAACTAAAATCAATTATGAAAATTCAAGGGTGCATTTTAGATTTTCTGTGAAAACTTCCCCTTAGGTTCTCAATCAAATTTAGTAGATGAAGAAGTCTCCACACCAAGAGCTGGTGCAATTTGACCTGTAGTATCAATTTGTTCTTTCCTTACCCATTGCTTGTTCATTTTATTCCTAACTTCATCAACATCAATTGATTTTCCTTTACTGTCATTTCTTACACTGTTCTTCTCAACCAATCCATTAATTCTCATCCCAGCATTGTTATATCTACAATTTTTAGCTACATGACCATAATTATTGCATTTGTAACATATAACATTTGGATTTACATACCTCTGATTAATTGGGGTTGTCTTCAGTCTGCATTCCTTCACAATGGTTCCAAATTTATTGTATTTAAAACAAGTAATGTTATGTCAGTTCATAGGATTATTCATCTTGGGTCTGCATTTGTTTGATTTGTGCCCATACTTGTAACAAGTGAAACAATATCCCAAAAATGTGTTATTCTTTCTTTTGCATTCTTTTTCTCTGTGCCCAAACCTGTTGTATGTATAACATTTTCCATTGAACTTTTGCATAGTAGGTTTCTTCTTAGGTTCTTCCTTCATTTCATCTGAATTACCACTTTCTTGTCTAGTTCTAGAGCTTTCTCCCTTTTCAAATCCCATACCTTGCTTCTCTCCAGGTGTCCTTTGACTTGAAATTTTCTCATTAAGTTTTGTAGTGCTAGACTTGAACTTCTCTTGAATCTCCTTAGCTAATGCAAGATCTCTTCTCAATATCTCATTTACTCTATCCATTTCCTGCTCATTATGTTTAGATTCCTCAAGATAAACTTGCAACTATCCAACTTCACTATTTATCTTATAACATTCATCAATTTTAGCCTTCAAGGATTGCTCAAGATCCTTCTTTGCTTCTATTTCTTCAGTCATCTTGATTGCCATGAATTCCAATTATTTCTTTAGGTTGTCTCTCTCTTTCACAATCTTCTCATACTCTTTAGGTTTATCTTTTTTAGTAGGTGCAGATTCACCACCTTTATGTGATAGCTGATCTACCGGGTCTTTCCTATTGTCTCTAGATTCCGTCAATTGCTCTTTTATATTGCCATTGAATCTATCAACATCTTTCAATTTTTTTTCCAGATCAAGGATGCGAGCATTTGATTTGTCTAGATCTTCAAATGCAATCAAAATTTGCTTCTAAATATTACTAGGTGTTTCCATTAGGATCTCCCTTAAGCTCTTAAATTTCCTCTAAGTAACTAGGCTCTGATACCAATTGTTAGACTTAGGAAGCACCAAGAGGGGGGGGTGAATCGGCGTAGCATATTTTTTTTTATTTCTTAATCTAATACCAAAAGTTAATAGCACAAATAACTGAAAGTAAATAGAATAAGATAAACACGCACATCATCAAAACACCATATTTTTTTTTGAGAAAAACCCTGTTAAGGGAAAAACCTCGGTGGGCATGGTACCCACAAATATCTCACTACTATAATAATAAGTACCCTATTAAAGGTAATAGTACATATAGTAGGGAATAAAAATGCATTCAGGCTTACAACCTAGAGCTTACAACTCAATGAAAAATAATAATATGATCCTCAGTTGGGTTCACCAATTAATTACAATGAATTTATGGATAGGACACATTGTCCCAAAACTGAATTGAAAAATAACATCAACTATGCCAATATAGTTCCGATGGAACTCTTATGGATATCACTATCTGATTATCTAATATATTAATGTTTGCATCAACATCACATCATTCACCTTTCATATCATCTCTCACTTTCATCACATCCAAAACTCAATCTTATATACTTGATCAAAAAACAAAAATAAATATTAACTTAGTTAGCTCCAACAGGTAACGTGCAAAGTGAAGATCATTTAATAGTTAAATCTCCATGCTAACCTCTCCTAGAGACAAATATGATAGTATATTATCGGCTTCATCAATCATAACTATCAAATCAATCAAATCATCGATCTGACAAGATCAATGATCAATCCAATGTACTAATAACTCTACATATTAAGATAGCTCTTTGTCTTCCCAATACACAGAGTGTCAAGAATCCACCATGCTTTATCACAAAAACTTGTGATCATTAGGTAATTATATCCATATTATGTAGAGTTATGTCTTATCTATGAAAACAAAAACTCTTAACAATATGTTCATATCGATCCAAAGTGTCTGCCTATAGATTGTCTTGTTCATTCATACTTAGCAGTGTTCTAAGTATACAATCGGTAGCTTAATAACTTGTTATATAACCATGTGAATAGAGTGTATTTTCCATCAATAACAACATAACAAGTAACATAATATTATCTCTTGCTAACAATGATAGGATCAAATATTTGATACCACTTGTAATGATCAACGGATCAACCCACAAACTATGAATTGAAGCATTAGAAGCATAAATCATATACGAAGGTCTTTTCAACGCTCATTTGGACAATGTAAGTAGAAACACTAATTTTTTTTATTATCGTTCAACTAATCCTAGTGCACACATGGATTACCAAAATTGATTACTAGATTCTTAGGTTTTGGTACTAACATTTGTTTTTTAGCTTGTGGTGTGGAAAAAGTCTTATTTTGTTTTTAATCTAAAATCATTCCATTTTCCTTTTAGTGCACCTAAAATGAGCAGTGTATGAACAAACATCACAAAATCATATTTTAGTTTGGTGCTTAAAATTGACATAGGGATAAGAATTGAACAAAGCAAAATAAATTTGAGATTGGTGCATTAAAATTGAACATGACAAATCTCATCTGGTTTAGTACTTAAAAATGAAACCTTGTGCTTGTATGGATGATTGGTAGATTAGCTAACATTTGAATTTTAGTGCTTAATTTGATTAACCATGTGTCTTGTGTGTTAGGTGCGCTTGCACATTCTATTATATTAATTATATAGTTTTTTCTTTTTTTTAGAGAGGCCTCTCTAGGGGTGCATTTAACCTCCAGAGGAGGACCTCAAACCGGAAAATCCCTTACGGTTGGTATATAAACAAGATGTGTGGAAAACCCTTGAAGGTCTTATATCTAACCAAGCTCAAGCAAGGTGCGTGGATGATATCTCAGATTGCGCCTACTTGCCTATGGATTTGATTTGGTCCACTAGAGCTTAGTGTCTCACACATGTACAAACTGATTGGGGAGACTCCTCGAAACTTGACTAAACCCCTATTAATTAGAGACCACATGTTTCACCCCCAAACATCAACTTATTTTAGTGCAAGGGGAGGGAAGAATCTCCCCACACTAGATCCCCATTATACGTGTCCCACGGTATTATGTTATTTAGAGGGTATTCTTTGATACATCAAAGGTACCTGGAAAATGGCAAAAATATGGGCGCATTCAAAAATATTTACGTTCTAGAGTGTGACAGGTTGTGTGAGATGATAGAATACCAAGAAATGGGCCTGAAATATTTTGTACAAATCCAATTGACCTTATATTAGACTGATATTTTAAGCTCTTCGTTGTTTCAAACCTTGTAAAAAATTGCAACTTAAAAGAGTTGTTGAACATACACATATCATTTCTTTTTTAATTTAGTCCTACAACTATACTGAGTGTGTGATTATCGTGTTTTAACATATTAAAAAATTGTACTCAATAGTGGCCTACATAGAGAAATAGAATCAAAATAGGTCCTAAACATTCCACTTGTCTTTTATCTTGAAATTTTGTGTTCGACATACCCTTGCATATTAGAGGTTCATACCCTGCATTTTAGTGTCATTCTTACATTTAGAACCTTACATAGTCATTTAAATTTTTTCATAGTTATCATTTTAGTCTCTTAAAAATCCCCAAAATCCCCAAAACATACCTTGCATTACTAGGGTTAAGTATTCCATGTTTTAGAGTGATTTTCTAGACTAGAGGATACATCATTTTAGGACATTCTAGTAGTGGTCTTGCACTTTATCTTGACTTCGTTGAAACTTTGATTACCATCTTTATCTACTTGAATCTTCTTAGGCACTTATCATTCTCATCAAAATTTGTCTTAGTCATAAGCATCATTGTTAGAATTGTCACTTTTTATCCCACCTTTTGAAGTCATGATAGTCCTAATTATCATTCACGTCTTATTTTAGAGGGTTTACCTTCAAAATTTATAGAATCTCTCTTAGGTTACAATACCTAAACCTTAGTAATCATCCTAGTCAATCATTCATAGTTTGAATCAGCATCCCAAAATCCCATAAAATCCAAAAAATATATAGTCCTAATCTAGTTTCCTTAAGTCATCTTGCGTATCCTTAGTTGTATATTTGCATTCTTTCACATGTCGTTCACATGATCCATGAAAGGTAAAGGAAAAATGGACCAAACAAGGTGTTACCAATTTAGTTTGCATACTAAATTGGTAAGTTGACATTACTTTTACATTGAATTATGGATTGAATAGTTGTTGTTCTAAGTTGCTGAATTGCTTGAATTCAGAAGATAAAGTACACATGTAGTATGACAATTGTAAACATTAAAATATTGCATAAAGGTACACATCTTTAACATTACTATTAAGCTAATGAAGTTAGAATACATTGCTTTTGCATTCATTTTAACACTGATATTGTACTCTAAGTATAGATCAGATTCAAATTTTTAAATTCATAATTGATCATTACATTGTGCATTCAAACTGAATGTAGTAAACAAGTATTCCTTCAAGGTTACATCTTTCATATTGAGAACTTAGAGAACATATGCAATTCTGAAAGTAATATAGAAGCATAAAAAGTTCAGGGGTCCATGTATTGCCTTTAAGAGGTCTTATGCATGTTGGAGCTGATTAGTTGCATTATCTGAATCTTCATGTCTTTGGCCTTGTCTCTATTTGTTATACATCCTAAGTTTTCTTCTGGTCCTGACGTGCATCATGGAGAGAGAAAAGAGTTAGATCCAAATTGGATCTAAGCAATGCATGGAAACCAAAACAACATACTATAATCAAACTTTCAGAACTGTGAGTATACCAATAAACATTAATACAACAACAAAGTACGCATCTACGTCAACTGAATATAAGTATCAAAGGGACATAGCTTCATGAAACCTTTTACTGTTTATAGTTATCATTCTGCATTACTTAGGAGTTGTTGTTGTAAAACCAGGAAGTTGGATTAAAAGGATTTAGTTCTTGTAGCTAAGAAACCTTTTCTAGAACATCAAACATATTAAGATAGTAAACACAACTAGTCAACCAACATTCATTAATAAATGTCATTTCACATGACATTCACACACAAACATTGATTGGTTGATTCTGTCCACTAACCTAACCGATTGATTTGATGGTGTGTGCAAGCAAGTGAGACTAAATTATATTCAAATGCAGATAGAAACATGATCTATTTGTTTACTAGTAGAAGATGAAAAAAAATGCAATAAGGGTCACGAGCTCGTGCTCGAACCTCACAAGATGCACTATGAAAGAATGCTAGGAGTTCATGAGTTTTGAAAATAGAGTATGCTTCTAGAGGGAGATGCAGTTCATAGAGATACAGGTGAAATAAAAGGTGGATGTTTCAAATTACAATGTCTTGATCTAATTCTACAAGGAGATGCATGAATTGAATGATTGCTTACAATCAAGTCAAAAGGTAACACTATTGTTCAATTATTCACAAGTGAAGTTCTTCATCTTAATGTTGTTTGAAATATGCATATGAAATCATCAAATAAATAGTGCACAAAGATAGGTCAAATACAAAGAACACTAATGTTGTTACAAAGTAGAATGCATATACAAAAGAGCCAATTGCATTGGATCAAATAGAGAAATTGTGTATACATAGTTCATACATTATTGGCATCAGACAAGAATTCATCCTAAGTGTTGTTTTGAATAATGTTATGTTTGAATAAGGGGAGAAGACAACAAAATAGTAACATAGATGTTTGCAATTAAATGGAAGAGAATATGCATTCTCAACAGTGATGTATTTTAAAGATATGCATCACATATGCAAGAACTGAACAATACAATGTTTTCTTTGAATAAGGAAGTACAAATAATTAGTGACATTGTTATTAATCAGGGATGAAAGTAAAATGATGTTGTGATTATGCATGTTCATTAATAACAGTGTCTATTCAAAGAGAAATCAAGTGACAATACTATTATTAAATGTTGTTATTCATGTTCAAATGAAATACCAAATCAAGAATGGAAGGTAGTAACAGTGTTGGGATGCATTCTCAAGGGACAAATGACATATTCCAGAATGAAAAGAAAATAATAAGGGATAATGTTGTTATTCATGTTTAGAGTGTAGTGTTGTGCATAAATAAAAAGAAAATAACAATATCATGTTGTTATTATCAAATGCATATTCAAGGATAAAAAAGTAGAACAATGTTATGATTTAATACTGTTAGAGGCATGTTCAAAATACAGTACCTGGTCAAAAGATGAAAAAGTAGTGCCTACTCAAGAATGGAAATCAAATGACCAGGCTATTTTGCATGTTCAAGTAAATAGTGTTGTTTTCTAATGCTACCAGAGTACATAAACAATAATGACCATGTTGTTATTTAAGTTCAAATGTAGTGTTTTGTGAAAAATGAAGGATAAACAACAGTCCTATTTTGTATATCATATAACAGTGATTACAAAATTGTCAAATATTGAAATAATACTATTAATGTTGTTATTCATGTTTGAAAAAGAGTATACAATTCAAATAAATTAATATGCATGCATATGAAAAAGCTGTGCGTATGAAAAGGAAATATGCATATTTGAGTATTGAGCTTCATGTCACTGGTATTGCTCATGGGAGTCACGAGCCCGTGCTCGAACCCCACGAGTAACTTTCTCATTGAAGGTGGTAACTATGTGTAAAGGTAATGCTTGTCATCATTTTGTAGAGTGAGATCATACAATTTAAAAGGTTCAGACATAATGGAAAATAGAATTTAAAACCACATTCAAACATATAGTGGCAACATTATGTATAATAAAAGAAGACAACATTAAACGAAGATGCAGACATCCACTAGCGACATTCAAGCATACAGTGGCGACAATATACATGATGACATGGTACAATTTCAACAGAGTATGACAACATTCTTAAGTATAAACAGGCATTGTCGAGTATAACAAAAGAAGACAACATACAACAAAGATGCAGATAAAATATAGTATACTTCGAGAATAACATAGTTCTAACAGAAAATAATGGTGTTTCAAGCATGAATGCAAGTGAATGCGAAGACAACATAATGAAAAACGCTTCCAGTTTAACAAAGAGTAAAAAATAAAACCCAGAATTATTTGCTATGAAACATGGATACCCAAATCAAAAAGAGGCCTCAGAGATTAACTTATATGTTGGTTTCATGCAAGGAAGCCATAGTGTTAAAGTTGAGCCCAAGCTCATGCATAGAGGCCAAGTTCGGTTAACTCAAGTGTCGTAAACTAATGGAGCTCGAGTTCCTTCTTAAACTACAACTCACTATTAGAGAGAACCCGAGTTCTCTGCTTCTCCATGATTCACTCCAAAGCAATGGCATGCATGGTGGAGTTAGCAAAGATAAAGATAAAATGAAAAGATATTGCTATGTGCTAGCTCAGGTTCAACTAAGAAAAATCCCAAGACAATGCCATGTATTATGGCATGCAATTCTAGTCTAGGAGTCGACTCCGATTAGAGATCCCACGGTGTAGGAAAAGAGCCCGAGATCATGCACAAATCACACATTGATGAAACTCTAACTCAAGGCATGCATCAAGCTTGAGCTCGGTTGACTCAAAGTTCCATGAACTTAAGAAAGCTGAGTTCAAAACTTCACACCATTACCCATTATATGAAAAGTCAAGTTCAACAATGAATACACATTCATAGCCCGTAGATATCAAAGAAGAATGTAAAATTCCAATATGATTGCAGCTGATGACAACTCCCAGATAGCAATAATGAACTCCAGATTAGCAATACAAGAACAAAGGAGCCAAGAAATAATGCCATAATTACAAGCATGGTGGCACCAGAAGAAGAAAACCCTAATCTCTTTCCACAAATGCATATTCACAAAATGAAGTGCGAAATACAATATGCCAAGTTTTAGTAAAACTTGAAGTCCGCTGTTAGAGAGAAGTAAATGTTCCAGACAAACTATAGTGCACGACAGCTTCTCCAAGTACCACAATGACTCCAAAGGCCATGACAGAAAGGGGTATTTTTGCATTGAATATTGGTCATGTTGACCTTAGGTGGAGATGGGTGTTTATGCATGGTTTGGGTATATGCCGCAGGTTATGGTTTTTTAAGTATGGTGGAGGTTAGGCTATATGGGTTTTTAAGGGTTTAATATAATTTTTTATATATGTTGGTAAATATTTTAAAATATGTATATTTTATTTTACCAACATTAGGGGCTTATGTTGAGGCATAGATTATGCCTATATTTTAGGGGTTTTAACTGATTTGAAGGCTTTTTGGAGGGATCTAGATTTTCAAATTGGCTCATGAGAGGCTATATAGCTAAACCTTTTATTCAAGTTTAAGGGTTCAAAATTTAGGAGGAAGATTGCATTAGTGAACACTTGGTTCCTTTGCACTTTTTTCTTGTATTTTGCAGCCATCAGTTCATGTTTAATACAGATTATGTTCAAGTGAATGCATATATTCCTTGGCATTTTCATACTTTCTCATGTAACTATCTTATAGATTTTGAGGAGAATAAAGCTTGCCCTACTTTTCATACATATTTATGAGTTTTGCTATCAATCCTTTCAAGTTTATGCATTGAAGTGTAAATTATTTTACAGTATAGTTTAGTGAATTGTTCCAAATTCCTATTCTAGGTTGTGGAATGTAGACCTTTTACAGAATCTGCATGTTTGTTGGTGGAATTGTCACTGTTAGTGGTACAGACCCTAGTAGTGGAATTTAAGTCAGCCTATGCATTGAATAGTGAATGTTATTGCATAGATCATTAGTGTATGTCATGTGGATGTTAGTTTTAAATTATAATAAGTCTAAATCCATTTGGTGTATCACCCTCTTACTTAGTTTATTCATTTTCAGTTATTCTTTTTCCCTTTTCCCAAATCAAAAAGCATCCGTAGGTGATATTCTGAATCCAATAGGGATCGACCTAAAATCCAGAGATTCGTTCTCTCTCTCATCAACGTGAATGTTTCCATGTTTCAACAAGATATCTAGATTTTACATCCAAGCTATAGGCACAATCCTGATTGACAACATAAGGATTTCAGTGATATTCCTATGAGTGAAATTGAATTCACTATCCCAAGGACCTTGACACAAGATTTCAACATCCCAGAGACCATGCAACATCACAAGAAAACACAAGCTAACATTCAATAATTACCTACCGTACCTCCACTAGAAGATGAGTTATTACTTGAAAACATTAGGGCTATACTCACAAGGGAAGAGGCTTGTGATGCCTTAAAAGAACCTAGGGTAATGACTGTCGTAGGATCCATATTGACAACTCCCAAATATATACTTTTAATTACTTGCACATAATGATGCTAAGTTACATGCTGGATCCAACACATCCACCATAGTAGAGGACATACACATGCCATCATCTTGGGCTTCTACAACTATACCCTCACAACTCACTTCAATACTACCGTCTAGAAACACCACTCAAAGTGCATCCTGAGTCACCACATCTTCCACTAAATTGGGATCTAATATAATAATCATCTATTATCCAACTATCCACCCACATCTAGAGAACCTACCACCGCAACAACACCTTCTATGTTGTCCTTGACCCATCCAACGGGTACTTCCAATATGGATCCCCAAGGTCAAAATGCTAACAGTCTTCAACTAGGACCCCCACCCAATCAAGGACCACTCTTATTGGGGGCACCTCAACAAAAAAATCCTAGTGGTTTTCAACTAGGTCTCCCTTCCAATATAAGACCCCCCAACTCAATCAAGGGACACCTCAATAACAATCTCCAATCAACTCTAATTATTCGAGGACTCTTTCTACCTTTTTAGGACAATATAGAGCAACTAGGTCTAACACTTCCCATCCTACGACACTACCCCAGTATGTCCCACCACCAACATATGTGCCTCAGATGCATACAAACATGGTGTATGAACCCCCATCCAATCAGGCATAATCCTATAACAATGGGATCCCATTTATTGATCCTAACGTAGTGTCATCCACATTGTAGCCCATTGTAGTCCTTTCTTAATACCTTATAACCCTCCAATAATAGGTCATAAACCTAAAAACAATCATTCCTAAAAGGAATTATACATCATATGACCTTAGTCCTTATCCATTTGATAGGATTATATACAGGCCACCTTTTCCACACAACTTTGAGACACCTAAATTTTATAGGTACAAGTAAAAGGGTGATCACCAAGACAAAATATGGAAATTTTCCATGGCCTGCATAGAAGTGGCATATTATGACACCTAACTTATGATAATTTTCCATGTAGTCTTGTTGGGTCATCCATGGAGTGGTTTTCCAAACTTCCTCCTGGGATACAATCATGGAATGAACTAGCTGAAAAGTTCATACCACACTATTTACAACACATCATCATGGAAATAACATTAATGGATCTTTGCACTACAAAGTAGAAGAGTGGAGAAAAATTTGACTCATTTCTACAATGTTGGAGGAATTTTTACTGCAAGGCATCTTTCACCATACCCATGAAAAGATCCATATGTTCATTGAAAACTGTCAGCTAGATATGATGTGTGAATTAAACTCTTAGCGCATAGAGTCCTTTGAATAACTATCCAAGAAAGGGATAAAGGAAGAAATATCCCTCACCTTAAAGAGATTCATCAAGAAAGAGGCCAATAAATTTACACCCTATGCAAAATCCAAATACTAGTCCAAAAATAGGATTGTGACAAACGATGGCATTGTTAATGCCAAGGTAGCCCAACCAGTCTTGTGCATACAGGCACCAATAAATGTTCAACAAAACCAATCGTCACAACATGTCCAGAATGTTAACAATGTTTCTCCTAGGGAGATTAATTAGAAAATTTAGGCATTCGACCAAGCCTTTCAATTTTTTTTTTTAAGAAGGAACCCCCTCCACACCGAGACTGTATACCTCTTGCAGAACCTCTTGAGAAAATCCTTGAGAAACTATTACATTCTCATTCAATCACCCTACATGAGTGATGGGGAGGTCACCTAACTCTCTGAAATTCCTACTCTCTTCTAGGAATCTCACCTGGAATCCTATTCAATTCAGGACTCTCTAGACCCACCCTTGAGTCTCTTAGGGCTACTCTCAGACCCTAACCAGAAGGACTATTCTGTTCCCTCTCTTCTAGGTTCCCTACCCACCGAAATGTATTACTCCTCACTATATCTCACACTTCATGACTGAATTCATTACAGTCATGCACCTTCTGATTTATCTATCTTTTCTACAAGTCTCTCTAGCCGGACCATAGGCTCGCCTAGGACTTGTTTGCAAACTTGACTAGCTTCTCATCTAACACAAATACAGAAACAAACATAATGTACAAGGTGGATGCTTCTTGACTGTCACAATCCATTGGAACAGATTATCAGAGTCAAGAAGCACCCATGTTATCTAACAGAAACAAAACAACCCTTTACAGAAGTCTACTCAGAACAATCAAAACACGTAAAGTATAGAAAAACTTCTCTTTATTGATTATACAGAAGATTACAACTCTCTGCTAGTCTATTCTCTGCAACTAACTAACTCACTGAATTGAACTGAACTATCTCTACCGAACTGAACCTGTTTCCTAGATTCTTCTTCTCTATTTATCTTTGGCTTCTCCTCGATTCTGTAACCCTAGTGGTTACCTGTCGAGCTTAGCCTTCCAGCTGTTCTCTGTTCTCCATTCTCGTCTGCAATCTGTCTTCACTTTCTCTGCATGGTCGACACTCTGTGCATGGCTCTTTTTCTTCATGTCATTCTCTTTTCTGTTTGGCGGTTAAGACTTTTCAAGGCTTTCTCCTTCTGACACGTCAGCATGTTTGATCATTTGACTGCTCTGCTCTTCATTGCATAGTCACGAATGAAAATCACCTTTCATGTCTTGTTCTGCGACTGAGCGATTACCTGCTCGTCGCGCTCTCGCTATGCATTTACCTATCTTGGCTTTTACCTCGCGACTGAGCGATGACTCTTTATCGCGCACCCGCATTGCATTGTCCCGAGCTATGTTTTATGCTGCGACTGAGCGATGAGCTCAGTGTTGTGCTATCGCACTGTCTGGAGACGAGCTACCTTTTCTTCTGTGACCGAGCGATGATCACCCATCGCGCACTCGCCACACGCTTCCCCGAGCTGATCTTTTCCTTGCGACTGAGCGATGAGCTTGCTGTCGCGTACTCGCCATGCATTTTCATTAACTGTCAATTCACCTGTGACCTGGCGATGCATCGGGTGTCGCTCACTCGCACACCATGACTTAACTATTTGTCTTTGCGACTGAGCGATTGATTTCACCGTCGCGTTGTCACACTGTGTTTTCTCTGACTGCAAATTGACTCGCGAGCTTGCGATGAGCTCCTTGTCGCATTGTCGCGCACTGTTCTTTCTACTAGCCGTCTATGACTGAGTGACTAGTTCCTTGTCGCACACTCGCTCACTAATTGACTTAACTCATGACTAGCTCGCGAGTGTGCGATGCATTCCTTTTGCTGCTCTCTGCTGGCTCCGTGACTGAGCGACTAGGCAAAACATGACTTGCTCATTGGAAGACTTGTATCAAAACTGTTATCAAAATGTTGGGGCTAGGGTTTTGA
>MU226021.1:586962-601497 GCA_018584345.1 Thuja plicata
AGCATAACATTAGCATCAAAACCTAAGATATCAAAATGAAGGAGAGAGCTCTCCTTTTATAAGAAATGAGATGAAATGGACCATTGAGATTAAGAGACAAAAGTCTTAATCAAGGGTGGAGAAAAATAGAAGCTTGATCCTTGTGCACAAATATCGTCCAATAGGAAAATAGGAGTTGACTTTTGTGTCCCACATAAGATAAAAAGTGCTTTTTACCTTTTTATAAAATAAGATTAATGCTTTATTTGTGCAACATAGGATAAGAAAGAAAAGTGGGGATTTTTTATTTAAATAAAAGAGGAGGAAATTTCTTTTAATTAAATAAAAGATTAGGATAAAGTGATTTTATTATTTTAATTAAAAGAGATTTTTAATTAATTAAAAGAGAGCATGTTCTCTTAATTAAATAAGATTTTTATTTTTATTTTTTTCTCTTTTAAATTAAATAAGGCTCAATCCTTAGGAAATATTGAATTGATTATGATTTGATCAAGGAAATTGATATGATTGATATTGTTGATATTTGAAAATATTGATTCAGGGATTTGATAAATTGAGAAATGGGGCCCAAAGTCTAGGCGACCATTTTAGGGTGCATGCAACTTCCATAGTTTAAATTATTTCTTTGTTCAATAAGCTAATGATATTTGTCCTTTTCTTGCAGGAATGACTGAACCAAAGACATCATCCCCAATGAAGTTCCAATACGAGGGGAATCCCCCTAGCTCCAAGGTGGGGAACAAACACAGCGAGATAACTAGCACCAACATCAAGAATGTAGATTGGAACAAATTCCTGACTCAGTGCTCCCAGCCAGCTAACAGATCCGAGGACTGCACTTCATTAGTCCTATACGGGCTCGTGAATGTAGTCGCACACCCAGTGGTTGTTTCATCTTCAAAACTGATCATGACCCTATCCCATCACTATGATTTAGATAAGAGGGTGGTAGTGAACTCCGAAGATCAAGTAGTACTGGACATTAGGCCAGATGTCATCGAGGATGTCTTTCACCTTCACAAAGGCATAGAAAAATTCTATGACTTTTATATTCAAAAGGGAAACATATGGTTTGGTAATAGGGAGCAAACAGTAAACGAGATGATGAATAAGGAATACCTGAAGAAACCACTTCACAAGAACAAACTGGACAAGATAGACCTTCGGAGAGGTTATATGAGAGACGATATCCAGGCAGCCATAACAATGATAAGCAGGGTGTATGGGCTACCCCAGTCCACCCAACTTGAGCACTGGATGATCCTACTGATAGAGAGGATTAGGGAATGAAAGGAAAGATTCGACTAGGGCACTATTATTAGTGATAACTGGATGAGCAGTTGACAGCAGTGAAGCATAACCCAAAATTCTACACGAGCACTTACATAATTTATCTACTAGTTGCACGAGCAGATTATCCTGACCTCACCAAGAGGGAAAGTATGAATGACCCAAATGCATGACCCCATCTTGTATACCCGCAGTTGGTAAAAGGAGCAAACATGTCAGAGGATTCCCCTGATTACCGAATAGTCAATGATGCATTCATTTTTGCAGTCATCCTATCTATTGAGGGTGACTTTGCTAAAAGAATGTTAGAAGAAGCTGCTGCTAAGGTGAGGGCCATTGGGGCCTATTTTATCTAGTTCAGGACATTCATGTACATTTGGATAGCTGGGTCAACCATACAACCAAAGAAGCTACCCAGACAACCATCTGACTGGATAATCATATTGCAGATGGCCAAGTAGCTCACGGATGCATACGAGCACATCAAGCATAAGAAGAAGCACTGTTGAGACTTTCCCATCTCTTTGGGACCCTATACACTATAGGACATGAAGGTTTGCAAGTCCCTTTCTTTTGAATGGGATGATTTCCCCTTGCAAGTTTACAAGATAGTGCGAGCTCGTTTTGACCCCATAGGTTCTTATAGCCATATCATCGGTAGATTCTATGTACATGAGCCACATCTGGAAGATCATTGGATAAACTGTATAGATGACCATGAAGTCAAAATTTGGGATTACTGCAGAATGAACCTAGCTCTAGCAAAAGAGGTGTTGAATGTTCCTATTTCCCTGAAAATATGGGAATGTGATTCAGAGGATGTCTTAGAAGAAATTTACACACAAGATAAGGTGTATGACCGGCCAATCATGAACGCCAAGGTAGACAAATATGAAAATGATGACATAGACTTCAGGGCAAGGCACATAATAAAAACCACCATATCTTGGATCAAGAAGCCACACCGGATGAGTCTAATATTGGTAAAAATATTAATGGAGCCCTCCAAGAAAGTAGAGAAACAACGAGGAGAGAAGTCAACAACTCCTAAATATAAGAAGGCTCCCCCTCAGAAGCCAAGAATGGTGTATGGTCATGAATGACTAGTAGAATATGGCTCCAATCCTAGGCCTAAGAAAACCAGAATGACGAGCCAGATTGACCAACCAACATGATTGTCACAACCCCAATTAGTAGAGGCCCCATCCACCTCTGGTCAATCTTCCCCCACCGTTGAGAAGAAAACCTATAAGAGGAAGAAGAGTTTCAAGTCTCCATAGTTGGAAACTGTACATAAAGAGCCTGAGGAAGAGGATGCAAGTGATCCCCTAGTCCGAAAGACCAGGTTACAGAAGAGGAGAGAAAAGGAGACTACTAAGAAACATAGAGAGGATCCCAAAGAATAGGATAATCCTTTGGATCCATTAGGACTGGATGAATTTATGCTCTCTGATTTTGGAGGACTTGAAGGCTTTTTGGATCAGGGCCAAGATACATACACTGGGGCACCACCACTCATACAACCTCAAGTTTCCCTCACTCCACCACCGGTCATACAATCTTAGGTAGCCTTTACTTCTCCACCGGTCCAGTTCACCAATCCTCCGGTGAATATTCCTACTCCACTAGTAGGCCCTGATTCTGCTCCAGGGCCTAAAACCCAAGACAGTGGGGTAACTCAGAGTTTGGTAACAGAAAACGTAGCTAGAGGGAGCCATGTTTTCACTCCACCACCCCACATACTTACTCCACCAACTTCTCTACCGACTCCAACACCTCCTCTTGTACCAAATCTGCCTCTGTCTACTACCACCACCTCCTCATCTCCCATTAAAGTCATGCCAACAATTATTCCACCAATATCAATCCCTTCAACATGTGCCACTTAGGCAATCAAAGGAGCAGTGGGCACAAATGACACATCACCTTTTTAGACCTCACTCGAGGCCATGACCGGTCTCAAGCCAGAAGTTGTAATTGATTCATCAGCCGACCAAGGCCCGGAGAAGGAAAAGGAGGTTAATGAGAAAGATAAGGAAGAGGAGAAAATCCAAAGTGATACGGAAGGGGATAGAATGGAAGAAGGAAAAGATGGACAAGAGAAAGGGGCAGAGAAGGAATCAGAATAGGGAATAGCTCCAGGGAAACAAGGCTTGACCTCAATTCTCCATGTGGCACCATATGAGCCAGTAACTGCTTCCGGTAAACCTACTTGGTTTACCAAGGAGATACAACCTCAAAAAATAACCTACACAAGTGAACTGGATGGAGAAGATACAAGTATAACTGCTGTGAAGCAAGCTTTCCACCATGCAGATGTGAGTGTGTCTGCTAAAACTATGTCATATGTGACCCAAGACCCTAAGGGTCGGTGGACAGCACAAATAGCTATCCCATCCCCGAGCACCTCTCGAACCATGGGTTCATCAAGAGACTACACATTCAAAGAGGTGGACTTGGGGGAACCAAATAGAGAAGGAAGCAAGACATTAGCAGCCTTGGGACTCAAGCATGCTCTGGGGTTCATGAGTAAAGATGAAGAAACCATCAAGGCTTTAACAGACTAGAATGAAGCATTGAAAGGGTTCATCGAAAAGATGGTGGGTCCCATTGACCCAAACTATTCAGAGGCTTCATTACAAGCCATGATTGATAAAAGGGCTACACTAGATTTTCCAGCAGGATTAACCCCCTCTTTCATCCAGGCGAGAGCCGATTGGATAAATGACTTCAAACAGTTTGGAGAGAAGGCAATCCTATCAATATTTAGGCCATATAGGACCATTTTGGTTGAGGTTAATTCACTCATCGACCTAGTGGAAGATGATGGGGGGATGGATGCCGAGGAAGCTAAGTGGTAGGTAGCTCTCTAGGATTTGGAGGTAATTAGAAAGCAACGCTTCCTAATTTTGGTCAAAGTTTATGAGGGAGAAGAACTGGATGAATTTGAGACTTGGACCAAGCAAATGGCCAAAATAATTAAGGCCTACAAGAAGCATGAGGCCCTCATATGTGAAAAGTGGGAGGAGGTAATAACATGGGTCAATGATATAGGTACATTCTTCACAGGGGTCAGCCTCAATGTCTACTGAGATGAAAGCCAACAAGCTCTGTGTCCCTCCAAGGAAGTGGTCCAATAGTTCAGAGACATTTTGGCCAGAGCCAATACCAAGGAGGCCTTGCAACAACTATTTTATATGAAAGAAGAGATACATAGAATGTTGCAACACGAAGAAGAGATCACTTTCTTCGCTTCTGAATCAAATATATTTAGAAAGAACCAAGACCGAAGGGTCACCAAAGTAAAAAGGAAAGAGATCAATTATGAAGAAGTTTAGGATATCCTGTAGAGGCTTCGGGTAGCTCACCCAAACGTCTTCACTGGATAAAGTTCCAGGGTTCAAATACCAGATGGACTGGGTAAGATTTTCACACTTGGTTAAAATTCACCAAGACAATATTTTTTGGCCTTTCAGCCTCTGATTTTTTGGCCTTTCATCCCATACAGTAGGAGTATTTTTTGGCCTTTGAAGATTTCGGCCTTTCAGCCTCTTCAGATGTTTTTGGCCTTTCAGCCCACGATAAGTCCAAAGTTTTTGGGGCCTCTGAGTTTACAAATTTTGAGAGGCACTTGGGAAATTTCAAAGCATTAAAAGTTTCGGGGTAGAGGTCAGGGTCCGAAGAACTGGGTGTTTCCAGCGAGGTCACTTTTTTCAACACTAGTTCAACTCTAGATCAGATCAAGGGGCAACTTGAGTTCATTTCAGAGGAACTAAAAGTCTCCTATCAGTTCCCACCACCAGAAATAGCCCAGATGGAGAATCAAAGAAGAACAACAAGCATCAGGAAGAAGACTCCAGTTCACAGAAGGAATTCTCCTCCTTTCTCTCTCTCTTCTCTGGCAGATTTTGCCCTCTTTGCATGAGCAAATGGATTGTAAATGGGTTTAAGAATCCATGCAAGTTACATAGTATCAATGAGCAGTAGTCTACCTTCAGCAAAGTTCTAGTTTTAGTTCTATTTCTCTAGTTTAGACTCTCTGATGCCCTAACTCTGAAAATCAGAGTTGTAGATCAAAACTCTATATATTGTAATAAAAAAACAATGTAAAAGGCCGACTTTTTAATACAATAAAGATCTACATTGGGTGCTTCATTCATGGTGTGTGAATTACTACTATCTATGTGAATTTAATAAATGTATGCTTGCATTATTCTTTATTTTTAGAGAGCTGTTTGTGTTATTGTGTTTCGAATTTGTGCTACTTTTAGTTGGAGTTTGCTACTGCGTATCTACCTTGCTGTGACGAATGTGTGGAAAAGATTATCTTTGAGCTTAATAATAAATCCATCTCATCGGTGCGCACATCTTGGTGGCTTTGCGATTTGATAGATTTTTAATATCTTGCATGAGTGAATACGTCTTCTCTCCAAAACGCTTGCATCCGTGGAGTAGTGAATTGTGACTTGGTCTAATTTATGCTTCGTGGGTTATTCCAAATCTCTCCAGCATTCAATTCGCAAGGAAGGGTTTACGGTGGTTTATGTCCTTAGGATTTCACTTTTTCATAATTTACTTCATTTCTCATTACCCTTCTCTCTTTCAAACGCTGTCATTAATTCTGAAATTACCATCTTGAAAAATACAAAATTGCATTTTATTTACAACACCATATTTTTTAAAACAAACAATACCCAAGAAGAGAATTAACAATATTTTGCAGTTTGTTGTCTTGAACGTACCGACAAAGGCCTCCTCGGGAACAATCACATTTATCTTCAACTGAGTAACCAAGCAGGTTGTGACCCAACCTCGGAGAACCTTGGGAATAACTCTGTTATTCTTTCAAGAGAGGAAATCAAATCTCGAGATCCTAGCAAGTTGGCTTATGTTAAAAACAATGCTCAACAAAAGTGGCACTAGAAGGAGGGCCTCAAGACTCAAGAGCTAGATAATATTGGATCTTTCTCCCCAAAGAGGTTCAAGTGTGTGCTTAGATCATCTTTGAAAAGAGGCAATTTTCTCGAACTCAATCACCACCAAAGGGCTCGCAGCGATAAGGGTAAAGCAAGGGATAAATCTTCTCATCACCTTGACGCACCTCAGAATCCTCTTGGACAGAAATCACACATCGCTGCCCCAACTATTACTACAACCATCAATCAAAATCAGAACTTACTAAATCAAAATTTGCAGCAACCTCATTTGATGGCCTTTTTCGCCAACGCAACAAGCTCACCTTTGAACTTTGTTGGGCAGCTCCATGAGTTACCTAAAAATCTGGAGAAGTTTTGTAGCCGATTCATATATGGTTAATCTAGGACAATGAAAGAACATATCTGCGCCTTCAAGGAAATTTGCAACCGTAAAGAGATTGCCCACCAAGATTTTGTCTATCATCTCTTCCCATATACCTTGGGAGAATTTGCATACAACTGGTACCTTAATTTACCACGAGGGTCTATGTCAGTATGGAATGACTTTGAAACCAAATTCCTCAATCAATTCAAATTGTATGTTGATCCTACTGCGACACATAACCAGTTCATAACCATGAGGAAAGATCCTAAGGAGCCCATTGCTATGTTTAATCATCACTTTCACAAAATGCATCAAAAGCTGGAAGCTCCTTACACTATACCAGATGAGGCTTTCATACAAGTTTTCCTAAAATCTCTAGACCCATTCACCTCAATCTTTCTAAGAAGGCTTCCCTCGACAGATAGAGATACAATTGAAAAGGTGTATAATGAAGCCATCACTTTTACTCAGCAAATGGACCCACAAGAAGGAAACTATGCGACTGTGCCCATCCCAAGTAATCTTGCTGTCCCACACCCATTTGCAGCAAACAATCAAGCCTTGGCCAACCAATTACCCATACTGATACAACCATGTACAACCATGCCTCCATCCATTACTTATCCATGCTATGAAGCTCATAAAATGACATTCATAGAATAGAGGGTTGTACCCCACAATGAGCCTGATGCTCTCATGGCTTCCGAGTTAGATACCGTAAAGAAGACTTTATCATAGCTCACTAGAAAAGTCACCAGAATGAAGCTAAACCCACCCCAAAATCAAGGTGGATACCAACGAGCGTCTACTGGTCCAAACACATACCCTCAGAATCCAAACTGGGGTTTTAATGCATATAGCAACAACAATGCGCAGGAGAAACCATTTGGGCAGAAAAGGCCAAATCGGCCATGGAACACTAGACCAAACAATGGTAGCATCCCAGCAGATAACACCAATACTTATGAGGCTTTAGAGACCAATTTTGTCAGGGCTGCAAGTAGGCATCAGGACAATAATGGATATGTGAACAACTCCGAAGACCACTACACCCAGAATCCAGAGGGAGCCTCGATACAATTCAATGCTATGGTGTTTAATTATTATGAGTCTGGAAAAGAGGGAAGCTCAGAAGCTTATACGGGAGAAGATGAATTTGTGTTCCCTTTTCAGAGAGAAAATGAACCTGAATATTCTGAGGTTCATGCCTTCCAAAATGATCAGCAAAACCCACATAACCTCTGGAGTAGAAAGGAACCCCTCATTGACGGCATACCTCCAGGAAAGCAATCGACTCCACCAAATCCTTGAGCTAGTAATAATCCCATACCTCCAAAGGGCCTGAATGCCATACCTCCTACAATAGGTACATATGCTAGCTACCAAGGAATGACCTGGTCAAATGACAAGTATAGTGCAGTCGATGAACTCAAGAAAACTAAGGTGAACATCTTGATGTTAAAATTATTACAGGGTTTCCCATCTCAAAAGGAAGCCCTTTTAATATCCTTAGATCATTCAAGACCTGGCCAATCGACCAACAACACCAGGGCACCCACGTCCAATGTGAACACATCTAAGGCATTCCCAGCAGTATTCACGGATAGGAAAGAGGTCTCGCCATTCTTACTCAGCTTGCAAATGTTCGGGAAGAACCTACATAACTGCCTGATCAATTTAGGAGCCTCATGCAATGTTATGCCCCTGTCAATTTGCCAAAAGTTGGGGATGGTGCCCCAAGTAATGAACTAGGTGGTCATACAATTGGACAAAACTGAGGTTAGAGTAATTGGTGTGCTCAAAGACATACACATTCAACTAGTCACAGATCCCCAGATACAAGAACGCATTGATATACACATAGTGGACATCCCCAAAACTTATGGGATGTTGCTAAGCCAAGAATGGACTAGATGCTTGAAAGGATGGCTCTCTACAGACTTCACCCAACTTTGGCTACCTTGGAGAGGTTTGAACAACCAGATCAAGATAGATGCAGAACCGAAGCTGAAAAGGATGATCACTGAATACAATGCCCCGAATGAATTCTTGTTCACTCAAACCGATTTGGGTACTTATCGATTGGAAGACATTTTCATGTTTCAAATCCGAGAAGGCAAAGAGTTAGACCATAGTCCCGTCCAAGGTCTCCTAGACCTAAAGATTGGTGGTGACATCTTCCAGAGTTTTGTCAATAGCACAACGGCTAGCCTATGACACCTGGGTTAAGATGCAGATCCCAACATCTTACTGCTACCTGAATACTTCCAATTACATTAGGCTAGTCATTCTAAGTTTACATGCCCCAGTTCTCAAGAGGCACTGTCACAAGTGTTGGCTGAAATTGCCCAACCAAATGAGCCACCAAAAGCACAGACGATAAAGGAAGATGTACTAGGGATAGAAGATGGAAACAACATCACACCAGGTATGGACAACCTAGTCTGTACACACAGTCCACCTCAAGATCAAGACAGTGGGTCAGATCCAGAAGATAGAAGCCTTGCCCTGAACATGCCTAGTGATTGGAGTACCTCGGATGATGGAGCATGTCCTCCTCACAAGGGAATACTGGAAGATAAAGACAATGAACTCCTTGAACTTGAGCATACTCAAAATACAGGAGAATCAACTTCTTCTGGCAGCGAGGGAGAGAGGGGCCAAAAACCAAGTACCAAGTATTCTTCTAAAAAAGGCTCAACCAGAACCAACCCTACTAAACCACCTCAGATATGGAAACTGCACTTCGATGGTTCCAAATGTAAGAAAGGAGCGGGTGCCGGGATCAAATTTATAAATCCAAGGGGTAACTCCTTTTATGCTTCTTATAGATTATAGTTCCTTTGTACTAATAATGTTGCAGAATATGAAGCACTGGCTCATAGACTCCTCCTAGCTCACGAGAAAGGAATCAAGATCTTGACGGTGGAAGGAGACTCACAATTGGTTGTCAAGGAGATCCGTAGTCAGTATACTTGCAATGATAAGAGGCTCTCAGCCTATAGAAATAGGGTGTGGGATCTGATCAATGACTTTGACGCTTTCAACATCAAAACCATCCCAAGAAGAAAGAACGTTGTTGCTGACGCCTTGGCTGTTTTAGCCAGCTCACTACATCCAATGGAGAAATCAAAACTAAAGAAATTCTCAGTTGAACTTGTTGCAGCCCTGGCCATTCTGGATAATGTTAGTAACTTTCAAGTCTTCCAAGATGACCAGCATATCTTAGAATTTATCATGTGTGCCAGCGTGTTTGAGAAGTAGATCATAGACGAGGAGGATAACGGTGAAGAAACCACTGAACTTGAAGAGCCTGATGATCACGACATCATAAACCTAAAGACCAATGCCATACCCAAGGGAATGGTAGAACTAGAAAGGATCTTTAACAATGATAAGACTGCTGTGAGAAGACGCCCCAACGTAACACCTAATGGTAAGGAATGTGACACTTACAACCTGGGCATGGAAAATGAACCAAGAGAAGTCCACATCAGAAAGGTGGGGACCAAAGAAGAAAAGGAGAGAATGGTCCAGCTTCTCACTAAATATTGAGATGTCATAGCATGGAGTTATGAAGAATTGAAGACGTACGACACCTTAGTCATAGTGGACAACATCCCTTTGAAGCCGGATTCTAAGGCTTTCTGACAATGACAAAGACCCGTGAATCCCACTATGGAGTCCTTAATTCAGAAGGAAGTCCAGAAGCTGCTCGACGCTAAGATCATCTTCCTGATTTGACATTCTACATGGGTTGCAAACCTAGTACTGGTAAGGAAGAAGAATGGAGAAATCAGGCTGTGCGTAGACTTTCGTAACCTCAACAAGTCCTCTCAAAAGTATAATTATCCGCTCCCATCTCTAGAAAAAGTGCTGCAAAAGGTTAATGGGTCTCAGATGATGTCATTCCTGGATGGCTACTCTGGGCATAATCAGGTGATGGTATAGGAAGAGGACAGACTAAAAACAACATTCATCACTAAGTGGGGGACTTTCGCGTATCGATGAATGCCTTTTAGACTGATTAACACTGGGGCCACCTTTCAAAGATCAATGGACATAGCCTTCAAAGGGTTAGTTGGAAGGTGCATTATCATCTACATGGATGATCTCAAAATCTACTCAAAATTAAGAGTTGACCACATAAGTGACCTCAGAAAATGCCTTCAGAGGTGTAGAGAGTTTGGGATCTCCCTCAACCCCAAGAAATGCATGTTCGGGGTAACTGAAGGAAAGCTCTTGGGGCATATCATCTCTAAAAAGGGGATATCTATTGACGCCAAAAGGGTGGAGTCGATCCTAAAATTGACACCACCTCATAGTCACAAGGAATTAAAATATTTCTTTGGAAAGATCAACTTTGTTAGGAAATTCATTAGTGGCTTTGCGGAAATAGTGAAACCATTGAACGACATGCTCAAGAAAGATGCCAAGATTGAATGGGCTCTCCTAGCCAAGAATTCTTTCGAAGAGATTAAGAATGCCATTGCAACGACACCAGTCCTAGCTAGTCCTAACTACACCATCCCTTTCAAGGTCTACTCCTTCGCGTCAGAGCACTCCTACGCAGACATTCTCACATAGAAGAAGAATAGCGAAGATGAAAGGCCCATCGCCTTTATGAGTTGTCCTTTCAAAGATGCTGAACTCAGATACCCAAACTTAGATAAGCAATCATTTTCTCTCGTCAAGGCGGTGAAGAAATTCAGACATTACATTCTAAGGAGTAAAGTCATCAGGATAGTCCTGGATGCAGCAGTTAAATCCCTCCTGATGCAGAATGAGCTGGGAGAGCAGAGAGGAAAATGGATTGAAACTCTCTAAGAGTTTGACCTAGAGATCCAACCGATGAAATTGGTAAGAGGCCAGGGCCTGACTAAGTTGATCTCTAAGTTTGAAGAAGGTCTAGTCTGCCAAACTTACATGGACCAAGGCATGATCACAGATGTATGGTACCAAGACATAGTGTACTATCTATTGCAGAATCACTGCCCTGAGGAAATGAATAGTTCCCAGAGGAGAGCCTTGAAGATCAAAAGCAGCTCTTACCTGCTCAAGAGTGGACAACTTTACAAACACAATTATGAGGGTTTGTACCTAAGGTGTTTGGATAGAATGAAGGCAAAACAAATATTGGTGGACTTTCATGACAAATACAGAATGGGACATGGATCGGCGGAGTCCACAGCTCACCAAATCCTGAGGGAAGGGTATTTTTGGCCGACAATATTTAAAGATACCAGCAAACACGTGAGATCCTGCCACACTTGCCAAACTAGCGTGACCCGAGAGAGAAATCTAGCAATGCCTTTACAACTAGTCTATGAGGTATGCCCATTTGCCTAATGGGGCTTAGATTTTTTTAGAGTGATTAACCCCCCTTCATCTGCAGGACATAAGTTTATCTTAACAGCCACCGACTATTTCATGCACTGGACGGAGGCGCAAGCCTTGAAGAATTGTACCACTAAGGACGTGACCAAATTCATGGAGGAACACATCATAACTAGGTTTGGAATTCCATTCTATCTGGTATGTGACAATGCCCCTTCTTTCTCTTTGGCCTCACTCACGCAATGGGCCTTTGAGAACCAGGTAATCCTCGAATTCTCTTCAAATTACTATCCACAAGGCAATGGCGTAGCAGAGTCTACAAAAAAAAATCTGACAATAGTGATCAAACACCTCCTGGATGACAACTCCAAGGACTGGCACACTCAACTAAAATATGGTTTGTGGACTGATCGCGTAAGGATCAAGAACGCCCTGGGGATGTCTCCATACCAACTAGTCTATAGCTTACAACCGGTCTTTCCTATGAACTTGAAGATCCCAATTCTAAGATTCATGGAACAATACGTAGGGGAGGAAGATCGGGTACAAGTCAGACTCATGAATCTCCTAAAGCTAGAGGAGAAATAGACTTTAGCCCTGGAACATGTATCTAAGCATCAGGCTATAGTTAAAAGATGGTTCGACAAGAGAGATACCATCGAATCCTTTAGGATCTCTGACCTTGTCCTCATGTGGGATAAGGTAAAAGAAAATCCAAGTAGCCACACCAAGTTCCAAAGGCTGTGGACAGGCCCTTACCAAATATCAGAGATCCTGGGGGAGAACACTTTTAGGATCAGCACATTGGACAGAGAGTTGACCCCATTGCAAGTCAATGGGAAATTCCTCAAACACTACTTTGGATCCTAAATGGGACTGTTTCTTCATCCCTTGTACCATAGTTACTTTTGCATTTTTTTTTCCTTTTTCTTTGTTGTTCTCGCTGTCAGTCCTTTCTTCCGCTCGTGTTTTTCCTTTTTTCGGGGCTTGTTTGTTGTTTCAGGTCAGTGTGTTTTGGATCCAATCCAGGGTGTTTCACAAGAGGAGCATAGGTATTTTCTTAGTCAAATTTTTCCAAGGATACATGTAGCATAAGAGAACCTTCCCAAAAGACAAAGTAGTGATGATTATCATTGACAGACAAGAGGAAGTTCAATGTTTGGTCATCCTGATCACAAGACACATTAAGGTACAAACACCAGAGGGTGTTGGTTTCTAAGCCATTTTACAGTTGTAGCCAACCTAAGTGCATAGGTTCGTGTAACCACCGATCCCAAAACCCAAGTATGAACTGGATGTGGAGGCAATAACGAAAGAAAGAAGAGCCCAAAAGGGAAAGCGAAAGAAACACTCACAAGAAAAGTGCCCCAAAGAGGTCACGAGTGAAAGATCCGGGCAACATCGCCTAATCGTTGCTCAAATCAAAAAAAAAAAAAAGGGGAAAGAAAGAAAAGAAGTTATGGACCTGAATACATGGAACACATTGAGCGTCCAAGGCTCGATACATCTTTGAGCAAGCAAAAGGAACAAACTGGTTTTCCAAAAGATGGAGCTCTCACAAAGAGGGTTATGGCCTAGTAGGTAGAATAGACTTGGGTGACTGTGACAACCTCTACCAAGGCTATGAACACCCAGCTGGAAATAGAGCAAGGTTATACTTGGGACTCGGGGAAAACTTTGTTGGGGCTATGAATGCCTGACTGGCAGCAAAGCTCTTTCTGAGAAGCCTTGGTTTATTTGGAAAAAGTTGGGTATAACTAGCAAGTGCCTTGGTTATCACAACCAAAGGTCAAGGAATGAACACACATGAACACACACAACGAAACTAACGAAAGAACCTCAGATTGGAAGTCATTGAAGAATCATTGACTCCACCGCCTCTTGGTTTGGTTCTACTGCAAAGCTACTTTTCGGAAGAGTATTGATGATAAATAAATGCCTTGGTCATTCCTCCTTTTGTCAGGGCTATTTTTTGTGGGTCCAAAACACACACCCCATTTTAGGTCCTCTAACCATGGGGACCCCCCTTCTTTTTTATTTTTATTTTTTCTTTCGTTATGTCCACCCCTCGTAGAGATCTAGTCAGCCACCGGGATAGATTACTAAAACCAAAGCAGATAAAGGAAGAACCCTTTTTCATCCTTTCAGCCCTTTCAGCCTTTCGGAGGACTTAGGTCCTCCAAAATGCCAAAATGGTTGAAAGGCCAAAGACCCAACCTTTCGGCTCTTTTAGACTTTTAGAGGACTTAGATCCTCTGAAAGGCTGAAGGCCCAACCTTTCGGTGTTTTCAGACTCTGAAAACACTGAAAGGCTGAAGGCTTGGTTCCATGTCTGGTCTTTTTGGCCTTTTGGGGTCCAAAACCCTAAAACCGTTGACGTCAACCTGCGGGTTATAAAAGGGGTGACTTCCCTTTTTTCTTTTCACTCTGCATTTTTTATCTTTTCGTGCTCTCGCTCGCGACTCTGCTTGTTTCTCCTCGCTGACCGCTTCCACCTTCAAGCCACCTGGTTTCCCTCCCCTTCTTGTTCATCCAAGGTAAGTCCTCCTCTCTCTCCTTTCACTTCTCATTTGTGCCTAGGTCTAGTTTTATTTGTCTCTTCGGTAC
>MU226021.1:602021-629521 GCA_018584345.1 Thuja plicata
TCTTTGTTCAATAAGCTACTGATATTTGTCCTTTTCTTGCAGGAATGACTGAACCAAAGATAACATCCCCAATGAAGTTCCAATACAAGGGGAATCCCCCTAGCTCCAAGGTGGGGAACAAACACAGTGAGATAACTGACACCAACATCGGGAATGTAGATTGGAATGAATTCCTGACTCAGTTCTCCCAGCCAGCTAACAGATACGAGGACTGCACTTCATTAGTCCTATCTGGGCTCGTGAATGCAACCACACACCTAGTGGTTGTTTCATCTTTAGAACTGATCATGACCCTATCCCATCACTACGCTTCAGATAAGAGGGTGGTAGTGAACTCTGAAGATCAAGGAGTACTGGACATTAGGCTGGATGTCATCGAGGATGTATTTCACCTTCACAAAGGCATCAACAAATTCTATGACTTTTATATTTAAAAGGGAAACAAATGGTTTGGTAACAGGGAGCAAACAGTAAACGAGATGATGAATAAGGAATACCTTAAGCAACCACTTCCCAAGAACAAATTGGACAAGATAGACCTCTGGAGAGGTTATATGAGAGATGATATCTAGGTAGCCATAACAATGATAAGCAGGGTGTATGGGCTACCCCAGTCCACCCAACTTGAGCACTAGATGATCCTACTGATAGAGAGGATCAGGGAATGAAAGGAAAGATTCAACTAGGGCACTATTATTAGTGATAACCTGGATGAGCAGTTGACAGCAGTGAAGCATAACCCAAAATTCTACATGAGCACTTACATAATGTATCTACTAGCTGCACGGGCAGATTATCCCGGCCTCACCAAGAGGCGAAGTATGAATGACCCAAATGCATGGCCCCATCTTGTATACCCATAGTTGGTAAAAGGAGAAAACATGTCAGAGGATTCCCTTGATTACCGAATAGTCAACGACGCATTCATTTTCACAGTCATCCGATCTATTGAGGGTGACTTTGCTAAAAGAATGTCAGAAGAAGCTGCTGCTAAGGTGAGGGCCATTGGGACCTATTTCATACAGTTCAGGACATTCACATACATTCGGATAGCTGGGTCAACCATATAACCAAAGAAGCTACCCAGATATCCATCTGATTGGATAATCATATTGGAGATGGCCAGGCAGCTCGTGGATGCATACGAGCACATCAAGCATAAGAAGAAGCACTGTTGGGACTTTCCCATCTCTTTGGGACCCTATACACTACAGGACATGAAGGTTTGCAAGTCCCTTGCTTTTGAATGGGATAATTGCCCCTTTCAATTTTACAAGACAGTGTGAGATCGTTTTGACCCCATAGGTACTTATAGCCATATCATCGATAGATTCTACGTACATGAGCCACATCTGGAAGATCATTAGATAAATTGTATAAATGACCATGAAGTTAGAATCTAGGATTACTGCAGAATGAACCTAGCTCTGGAAAAAGAGGTGTTGAAGGTTCCTATTTCCCCGAAAATATGGGAATGTGATTCAGAGGATGTCTTAGAAGACATTTACACACAAGATAAGGTGTATGACCGGTCAATCATGAACACCGAGGTAGACAAAGATGAAAATGATGACATAGACATCAGGGAAAGGCATGTAATAAAAACCACCATATCTTGGATCAAGAAGCCACACTGGATGAGTATGATCCTAGTAAAAACATTAATGGAGCCCTCCAAGAAAGTAGAGAAACAATGAGGAGAGAAGTCAACAACTCCTAAATATAAGAAGGCTCCCCCTCAGAAGCCAAGAACGGTGTATGGTCATGAATGACCAGTTGAATATGGCTCCAATCCTAGGCCTAAGAAAACCAGAATGATGGGCTAGATTGATGCACCAACAGGATTGTCACAACCCTAATCAGGAGAGGCCCCATCCACCTCTGGCCAATCTTCCCCCACCGTTGAGAAGAAAATCTATAAGAGGAAGAAGAGTTCTGAGTCTTCGCAGTTGGAAACTATACAGGAAGAGCCTGAGGAAGAGGACGCAAGTGAGACCCTAGTCTAGAAGACTAGGTTGCATATGAGGAGAGAAAAGGATACTACTAAGAAACATAGAGAGGATCCCAAAGAACAGGATAATCCTTTGGATCCATTAGGACTGGATGAATTTATGCTCTCTGATTTTGAAGGAATTGAAGGCTTTTCAGATCAGGGCCAAGATACATACACTGGGGCATCACCACTCATACAACCTCAAGTTTCCCTCACTACACCATCGGTCATACAATCTCAGGTAGCCCTTACTCCTCTAGCGGTCCAGTTCACCAATCCTCTGGTGAATGTTCCTACTCCACTAGTAGGCCCCGATTCTTCTCCAGGGCATAAAACCCAAGACTATGGGCTAACACAGAGTTTGGTAACAGACAACGTAGCTAGAGGGAGCCATGTTTTCACTCCACCACCCCACATACTTACTCCACCAACTTCCCTACCGACTCCAACACCTCCTCTTGTACCAACTCCGCCTCCGTCTACTACCACCATCTCCTCATCTCCCACTACAGTCATGCCAACAATTATTCCACCAAAATCAATCCCTTCAACATGTGCCACTCAGGAAATTGAGGGAGTAGTGGGCACAAATGACACATCACCTTTTCAGAGCTCACTCGAGGCCATGACCAGTCTCAGGCCAGAAGTTGTAATTGATTCATCAGTCGACCAAGGCCCGGAGAAGGAAAAGGAGAAGGATGTTAATGAGAAATATAAGGAAGAGGAGGAAATCCAAAGGGATATAGAAGGGGATATAATGGAAGAAGGAAAATATGGACAAGAAAAAGGGGCAGAGAAGGAATCAAAACAGGGAATAGCTCCAGGGAAACAAGGCTTGACCTCAATTCTCCATGTGGCACCATATGAGCCAGTAACTGCCTTCGGTAAATCTACTTGGTTTACCAAGGAGATACAACCTCAGAAAATAACCTACACAAGTGAACTGGACAAAGAAGATACAAGTATAACTACTGTGAAGCAAGCTTTCCACCATACAGATGTGAGTGTGCCTGCTAAAACTATGTCATATGTGACCCAAGACCCTAAGGGTCGGTGGACAGCACAAATAGCTATCCCACCCCCGAGCACCTCTCAAACCACGGGTTCATCAGGAGACTACACATTCAAAGAGGTGGACTTGGAGGAACCAACCAGAGAAGGAAGCAAGACATTAGCAGCCTTGGGACTCAAGCATGCACTGGGGTTCATGAGTAAAGATGAAGAAACCATCAAGGCTTTAATAGACCAGAATGAAGCATTGAAAGGGTTCATCCATTAAAAGATGGTGGGTCCCATTGACCCAAACTATTCAGAGGCTTCATTACAAGCCATGATTGATAAAAGGGCTACACTAGATTTGCTGGCAGGATTAACCCCCTCTTTCATCCAGGCGAGTGCCGATTGGATAAATGACTTCAAACAGTTCAGAGAGAAGGCAATCCCGTTAATATTCAGGCCATATAGGACCATCTTGGTTGAGGTTAATTCACTCATCAACCTGGTGGAAGATGACGGTGGGATGGATGCCGAGGAAGCTAAGTGGCAGGCAGCTCTCTAGGATTTGGAGGTAATTAGAAAGAAATGCTTCTAGATTTTGGTCAAATTTTATGAGGGTGAAGAACTAGATAAATTTGAGACTTGGACTAAGAAAATGGCCAAAATAATTAAGGCCTACAAGAAGTTTCAGGCCCTCATAGGTGAAAAGCGAGAGGAGGTAATAACATGGGTCAATGATATAGATACATTATTCACAGGGGTCAGCCTTAACGTCTACCAAGATGAAAGCCAACAAGCTCTGCGTCCCTCCAAGGAAGTGGTCCAACAGTTCAGAGACATTCTGGCCAGAGTCAATACCAAGGAGGCCTTACAGCAACTATTTTATATGAAAGAAGAGATACATAGAATGTTGTAGCATGAAGAAGAGATCACTTTCTTCACTTCTGAATTAAATATCTTCAGAAAGAAGCAAGAAGGGTCACCAAAGTAAAAAGGAAAGAGATCAATTATGAAGAATTTCAGGAGATCATGTAGAGGCTTCGATAAGAACACCTAGAAGTCTTCATTGGATAAAGTTCTAGGGTTCAAATACCAGATGGACAGGCAAAGATTTTCACACTTGGTTAAAATTCACCAAGACAGTATTTTTTGGCCTTTCAGCCTCTGATTTTTTGGCCTTTCGGCGCATATAGTAGGAGTATTTTTTGGCCTTTCGGCCTTCAAATATTTCAGCATTTTGGCCCATGATAAGTCCAAATTTTTGGGGGCCTCCGAGTTTACAGATTTTGAGAGGCACTTGGGAAATTTCAAAGCATTAAAAGTTTTAGGGTAGAGGTCGGGGTCTGAAGAACTGGGTGTTTCTAGCGAGGTCACTTTTTTCAACACCAATTTGACTCCAGATCAGATCAAGGGGCAACTTGAGTTCATTTCAGAGGAACTAAAAGTCTCCTATCAGTTCCCACTACTAGAAATAGCCCAGATGGAGAATCCAAGAAGAACAACAAGCATCAGGAAGAAGACTCTAGTTCACAGAAGGAAGTCTCCTCCTTTCTCTCTCTCTTCTCTGGTGGATTTTGCATTCTTTGCATGAGCAAATGGATTGTAAATGGGTTCAAGAATCCATGAAAGTTACATAGTATCAATTAGCAGTAGTCTACCTTCAGCAAAGTTCTAGTTTTAGTTCTATTTCTCTAGTTTAGACTCTTTGATGCCCTAACTCTGAAAATCAGAGTTGTAGATCAAAACTCTATATATTGTAATAAAAAAACAATGTAAAGGGCCAAATTTTTAATACAATAAAGATCTACATTGGGTTCTTCATTCATGGTGTGTGAATTACTACTATCTATGCAAATTTATTGAATGTATGCTTGCATTATTCTTTATTTTCAGAGAGCCCTTTGTGTTATTGTGTTTCGAATTCATGCTACTTTTAGTTGGAGTTTTCTGCTGTGTATCTACCTTGCTATGACGAATGTGTGGAAAATATTATCTTTCAGCTTAACGATAAATCCATCTCGTGGGTGCACACATCTTGGTGGCTTCCCAATTTGATAGATTTTGAATATCTTGCATGAGTGAATACGTCTTCTCTCCAAAATGCTCGCATCCGTGGAGTAGTGAATTGTGACTTGGTCTGATTTATGCTTCGTGGGTTGTTCCAAATCTCTCCAGCATTCAATTTGCAAGGAAGGGTTTACGATGGTTTATGTTCTTAGGGTTTCACTTTTTCATAATTTACTTCATTTCTCGTTACCCTTCTCTCATTCAAATGCTGTCATTAATTCTGAAATTACCATCTTGAAAAATACAAAATTGCATTTTATTTACAACACCATATTTGTTAAAACAGACAATACCCAAGAAGAGAATTAACAATATTTTGCAGTTTGCTATCTTGAATGTACCAGAAAAGGCCTCCTTGTGAACAATCAAATTTATCTTCAACTGAGTAACCAAGCAGGTTGTGACCCAACCCCAGAGAACCTTGGGAATAACTCTGTTATTCTTTCAAGAGAGGAAATCGAATCTTGAGATCCTAGCAAGTTGGCTTATGTTAAAAACAACGCTCAATAGTTACAACAACCAGTTTCATTGGTGTGACTACAGTTAGCTTTGAGATCTCCCTCCGTCGGGCATCATTTGATTTTTACTCTTCGGGAAACTCTGTAGTTTGCTTCGTCGGGAAAAACTGTCTTCTACTCATCGCGTATCACTATGACTTTTGTTCTTTGCCTTTACCAATGGTGTGCACTCCTTCGGTGTTATCTATCATTTAGTGAATACTTGACTTTTATGCATTTCTTAAAGCATAGCCTTTGTTTCATTGATTCTCTAAAGTCTTTGGCATTATGTACATGACCGTACAGATGATATCAAGTTGACATCAATGACAATACAAACCATTAACTGATTTAATGCCTTGAATTATCTTCAACTTAACATTATCAAACATTTAATCAGTTACATGTCATCAACCTCATCCTTGCACCATTTCAGGACCTGCAACCACTCATATCACCATGGCCTTTCTTGCAATGGGGGTTTTGATCTCATTTGCAAGATTCATCCCTTATCCTCTGATGGTCAGAAGTAAATAATCTCATCCATTGAGTATTTTACAATATGGGTTGAAGAAATCCCAATGATCTACACCACCAACAAACAAATTTCAAGTCTTCTCTTTAACTATATCATAATTTGGTATGGTGTTCCACAGACCATCATTCCAGATAATGGTTCCCCTTTAAAAATAAATAAGTCGGTGAGCTTTGCTAAAAATTCCATATCCACCATAGTTATTATTCATGCTACTTTCCCCATGGTAACGACTGGGCTGAGGCAAGGAATAAAACCATTATAAAAATATTAAAAAAGTCAGTCAATGAAGCTGGCCAAGGATGACACCTCCAACTCAACCATGCCTTATGGGAATACCGCACTAGTTTATGTACCCCCACAGGAGCCACTCCATACTCACTAGTATATAGTACCAAATCTATCTTGACAATAGAGGTTGAGCTCCTATCACTGTGAGTATCACTTTAACACATCATTCCAGATGAGGAAAATTGAGTATCTCAACTACAGGAGCTTGAGTTGCTAAATGAAAAGAGACAAAATGAACTAACACATTTGAAAGCATATAAAAAATGTCTCAAGAAAAGCTACAATAAAAAGGTCATACCCCGATCTTTTGAAGTTGGTGACCCAGTACCAATGAAAAAACAAAAAGCTCAAATGAAAAGAGAAAAACAAAGAAATTTTGAACAAAATTGGGTAGGTCCCTACATTATTACATTAGTCTATGGGTCTGGAGCATATCATATATCCACATCAGAGGGCTAGCCTCTATTAGACCCCATCAATAACTTGCATCTACGCAAGTACTTTTCATAGCTCTCAGAGTAGACTCGTTCAATTTTTTTTTTAAAGCAATAAAAACAAAAATTTTACCTTGGCAAAAACCTAGCAATCATGCATCTTTGGTGACACAAAAATAGAAATAAAAGAGAAATAAATTTATCCTATGGTGAAAACCACTTTGGTGGTGCCTTGGGAAAGTACCATGGTGAAAACTGGGCAATTTGGTGCCATGTGTAGAGATCATTGTTCTACCATCTATCATAACACCAGCCTGGTATCACTTGTTACTTCACCTCATATTTCACAATAAAATCTGTCATGAAATGAAATTCATCAATTGTCATTGTCTTATCATATCATATTTAGCACCAAGTCACTCCACCAGGAAATTTTGAACCAAACTGGTTAGGTCCCTACATCATTACATCAGTCTATGGGTCTTGAGAATATCAGATATCCACATCAGAGGGCCAACCTCTATCAAACCCCATCAACAACTTGCATCTACCCAAGTACTATTCATAAATCTCAGAGTAGACCCATTTATAAAATAAAATAAAAAGAAAAAAATGTTACCTTGGCAATCATGCATCTTCGGTGACACAAAAATAGAAATACAAGAAAAAAAAATTTGTCATATGGTGAAAACCACTTCGATGGCGGCTTGGGAATGTATCATTGTGAAAACTGGGCAATCTAGTGCCATGTGTAGAAATCATTTCTCTACCATCTATCATAACTCTAACCTATTATCACCAAGCATCTCACCTCAAATTTTGTAATAAAATTCATCCTTGCTTGAAATTTGTCAATTTTCCTTGTCCTATCATATCATATTCAAGGATAAATTTAAGAAACCCTCTCCTGGGAAAAGCTATAAAATCCTGGCAAATCTTACATTATTTTGGGGGGAAAAAATTAATATTGTTGGCAAAAAAATTGAATTTGAAAGGAAAAATATTAGTTGTACTGGAAATTTTTTTAAATTATATGATAAATCTATAAAATCTTGGCAAATCTTTCATTATTGAAAAAAATTGCAATGATAGGTACACATACCTAGAAACCATCATTATTCAACAAGGGTTTGGGGGCAAGAATTCTATTTCGGGCCAAGGTTTCAAAGGACACAAATATTCCCACAAAAGTCTCAGTAATAGAGACACATGCCAAATCTATTTTGGGCCAAAGTTTTAAAAGACATAAAGTTTCATTGAAAGTATCTAAAATAGAGACATGTGTCATGTAGCCCATACCCTAACCTTAAATGTCAACCACATATTGGTGAATATGGTTGTCAATTACGACAAGCTTTGGAAATTGTAGGCAAATTTTTTCAATTTACAGTGTCCAACAATTAGATTTGATTGACGATATTGGGAAAGGATAAAAATACATAAAATAATGGGCGATGGGCCTGGGAATTTGACCCAATATTTATAAATTTTAGGTGACACAACGAACCTGATATACACATTATATTTACCAAAGCCTGAGTTGCTGACATGAGACATTTTCCAAATGATGAATATTCACCACTAAAGTTATGCATGATCATATTCAACACAAAGTCAGTCTACCATGACCATTCCACAATAAATTTCCCATTTTGTCCTCACTGGGGCACCCCAATTTCATGATCCATCAAGTCCTACAAAAAAAACCTAAAATATTGAAAAGTGTCCTAAAAAAATAAAAAAATAGGAAAAATTCCTTGAAAATATTCAAAAGCATTGTAAAATCTCCTGAAAAAACTATCAAATACGAACAAAAAAATAAAAAACCAAGAAAATTATGTAATAAAACTGCTTTATTCATAAATAAATTCTTTCACATTTCAAAACAAGCATTGAACAACGTCATAAAACAAGTCTGAGCTTCAGTGGATCGAAGTCAAACTATCAACTAGTCAATAGGTCCTCACCCAAACTAACCAAACTATCTTATCTATCAATTAAATCAAATATAAAAGTCTTTTGTCAAAAGTTCATTTTGTCTTGAACAATGGAGGAAACACTCGAAACTAGACAAGTCGGTCTTATATGGGGTACCTCATTCTTCAAATAAGACATCATCATCAATCGTCAATGCCATTGTCTGAAATACTACAAAAACATAGACACATAATCAGTATGGTTGTTTACTTGTTTATTCAAGTTGGTCTTATTATGTCTGGATTATTTCAAGTCATGTTCTTATGCATTTATGTGATTCTACAAGCGATTAGAGATGTCAAGATGGTTCATGACTTATTTTTCTTTGTCTATTGTTTATGGAATGTTTTCCATGAAATCTTAAAAGAGATTTTTGGGTGTTTGTGAGAGGAGCCTTCATATCCATATATAATATCTATTTACAAAACATATTGCAATTGATTAATTGGTTGTGATACGGCTTACATACCTCAAATCTTATTGATCAACCTAGATGGATTGGCCCACATACCTTATTTGTTCAAAGTGTCTGTTAAAATGCAAACGAATAGTTGTACCTAGATCATTCATATATGGGTATGATGGTATTCATATTTTCTTGAAAAGTGGATCAATGATGAAATAAATTACTCAATTAAGTTGAAATTGGAAGGTGGTTAAAATAATTTAAGGTTTCAACCAGGATTCATTCTCATTCTCTCTCGTCTCCTAATTATCATTACTAACAATTCTCTTTGTCAATCCTAACAATTTATTGGGATAAAGTACCATGATGCAACAAAATACTGCATCCTACATCCATACATAATGTTAGTACACATATATCATACATATAGTACATGAAATAATGCTTCAATCCATCATATAAATGCATGTAAAACCATTAAATTCATTTAGCATAGTCTATTATCAAATTTGTATCACACCTAGTTGCATCATATAAAAGTGCATACAAAAAAAAGAAGAAGTGCATAACACATCACCATGGCATCACATAATATAGGAAATGCATATATTTGTCACATAGATATAACATATTGGCATATCATGAATCATGAATCACTGTATCTCATAGTGTAATCATGTATAACATATCATCATAAGAAACATGTGCATCACATGAAGTAAATGTAAAGTAGATCACATAACATCATATAAGACCTCCAAAATTGAATCACATGCACACACACAATATATGTGTGTGTGTGGGCGCGCACGCACATACGTGCATGTGTGTGTGTGTGTCTCAAAAGTGTCATGATACAATGTCTACAGGAGAAATTGGAAGCTCACAAAATATATGCAAAAATATGTCTACAATATCAAATCGTACTACCTCCACCCTCTTTTCTAGGAGGTCTAGGTGGTACAAAAGTAGTCAAAGGCCCACCCTCATTTTGCCTAGGTAGTGCATCTGTACCTTCCCAATGTACTCTAAGATGTTGTACAACTTCCTCACTGCACTATGATCTCTCAAGTCTTTGTGACCTCCGTGAAGTGGTATAACTAGGTACCCTCTACTTTCCAACACTACTTACTCATTGTGACCCTGTCAATACTCAATCTCTCTATGCATATCTTGGGCCTATCTAGCGGCCTTGGTATTTGCCTAGAAGTACCTATCAATAATCTACTAAGAAGTTGCATCCCGTACATTGGAAATAAATGCTCTCGCCTCAACCTATGTTTCTTAAGCTCTAGCCTTTTCTACCTATTCCTTGATCTCCTCTTCCTATACTTCTTCTCTCATACTATCCATCTCATGGTCCATATCTCTCTACATCCACTCTATCCTCCCCTCTAATAATGTCACCCTCATCACCCACCAATGGCTCTTAGAATCTACCACTGTCACTCTCCCATCTACCTCAACATCCCTTGTCTCATCCCATGTCACTCTCCTAAGGGATCCATCTAACCTACTATGTAATTCTCTGTAATATTGTCACAAACTATCGACATCAACAACTATCTATGTTAAAACCACTCTTCACTAAAACCTAGATATGAATATCTTGCACAACCTCATCAAAACCACCCATGGCTATGTCCATGAGTCCAACATCACTCCCTTCAATCTTCATCTCATCCTCTAAAGAGATAGATATGTTATCACTCTCTGTCTCACTATCACTCCCCGTCTCCTCTGAACTACTCCCAATGACATCTACATCCTCCTCTCCACCCCCTACTACTCCCAATACTAGTAGGGCAATAGAAGAATAAACCACTAGGGAACCCACACCAATATAAACACCTCCACCACCCCTATCATATTCATCTCCACCATCATCCCCATCACCTCTACCTCCTCATCCTCCAGCTCGGCCACTGGTCCCTGTCCTCTATTATATCCTCCATTTTTTCCTCCATCTCTCCCTCCTTGTCCACCCTCTCTACATCACCTCCCACATCTCCTCCATTTCTGCCTAGCCCATGTGTGCATATCAATGGGCACAAATAATACTGGATCCATGTATAGTATGGGCATGTGTGTGACCCACATGCATCATACTCAACTATCATCTCAATGTCTACTTTCATTGATCTCCAATCCCACCTCATCAAATCTAAAGTGGTGAATTGTGCCACTACCATCGCTATAGGGATCACTATTCCCTAGCCTCTATCATCCATCGCACAATAAGAAAACTCCATCGATCCCATAGGTAATGCACGTGTCTCTCCAAACTATCTCAACACCCTTTCTAAAATTTGAATCTCAATAATCCTAGAATACCGCATTGACCGACCAATAAGGTATCTCTCCTATCTTTAAAACTAGAGGTCATCCTCTTCATCCCATATCAGACATCCTATGTATGGTCTCCAACTAAAATCCCTCAACGTGTCAAAAAAATTCCTATAGTATCTCACATGTCCAATCTATCTATGAACCACTACCTCATAACAATATACATAGGGATGACCTGACTGTATGAAATAAAACTATGTTCTCAAAGGACCGTACCAGTAAAAGTGTGACTCTACACCCTATACTTTGCGCCCCATAATATGAAATCTCATGTAACTATTGATATATCATTGCTAGTACACATGGTACCCACGCATAGACAGTCCCCTAAAACAACATCTTTATCAAAATCTCTATCCAACCAATAGGAAATCCATGCCCTCTCCTATCCAAAACTAACACAATTGCCATAACTCCGAAAAGCATCACAAAATATGGATCGTAACCCACCATGTGTGCCCACCTAATGTCATATCCCCTAGCACCCAAATACTCTGCCATACAATCAAATAGGTCACATAAAGTTTCTATAACTGTATGAATAAAGTACACAACCCTATCCCCCTGAATAGGAATTCATAAAATCCTATACACATCCTCCAAAGTGATCCTGCACTCTCCAGTTGGTAGCTGGAAGGAAGATGTCTCTAAATTCTGTCTCTCACACAAAGCAATGACTAAGCCCCTATTTGCCCTAATCTCAGGCATAAGTGTGACATGGAGTAAACTAATGCTATCTAAATGAGAGCACTCCTCATCATCTAGTGTATGTCTATATAAAAAAGTGTCAAAATGATTCTCTTGTGTAAGAAAGACTCATCTCTAATCTACAAAGGCATATGTAATCACATAGTCAGTCCACATGCAAAATATCAAGGCTAGAATGCATCTAGTCTACAACATTTCCATATTACCTACCACACATCCCCTACATATATTCCATACACATAAAAATAAAATTAAAATATGTCATAAATCTATACTCCATTTATATCACATGCATTACAAAAAAAATTACATATTTATCCATTAAATAAAATTTTATACATTTGAAAAACAAATAAAAATTCAATTTTTCATAAAGCAAAAAACCCAAAATCACATTCATGTGTGTCACTTCCATCTCATAAGTGCGTCACACCAATCACCTAAGTGCATTGCATTCGTCAATCGAGTGTGTTGCTTGTGTAGAGTATGTGCATCGAACATGCATATTATGTGTGTTTCTTCATTAGCATAAGTGTGGCTCAGTTATAAACCAAGCCCTAAGAATCACATTTTCAAGTGTGTCGCTTCATTGAATCAAGTGTGTCACTTTCAAGCCTTGAGTGTGTTGATTTAGTCCAAATTTGATCAAACCTAGTCTATAAAATGCATGAAAAAGGAGGTAAAATAATTGCAAATATGTTGAAACATACCAGAGGTAGGGCCTCAACTTCTTGTTGATAGGTTTGAACTTGCTCCTCGATGTGTACTTCATCCTCGAAAGTCGTCATTGCTCCTCAAATTACTCAAAAAATTCTCCTCTTCTCCAAAGACAAAAGTACATAATGACTTTGAAAATGACCCCCAACTCTTATTTATACCTCCCTAGCTCACCTCAATGGGCATGCACACAATGAATTTCTATTGGTCACGATGATTTTCACCTTCCAGAGTCCATAAATTTTCCATATGACCTCCATTTTTTAAACCGTAAGTTGTGTTGTGATTGTGATCACGATGTCAAACAAATGAGCCCTCTATTTTTTTTTCATTTCCTTAAGGGGGCACCATAATACCTAATTATTAACACTTTTTCATAGGGGCATACCTAGACACAATTTTGATCAAATATTCTCTGAAACAATCTCTGAAAATACATTATATCAAAGAGGGGAAAAATGTAGACACTTAAAAATAACATATCATTTTAATGAACAACATTTCTAACATTCCTATTATTTTATTAAATAATTTTTATCATTTAATTAAAATGTGTCCTACTATATCCTAACTTCAATTTCATAATTGAGTGATTTTAAATAATTACCTAATTATTTAACGTCTAAATCAATATTCATCAATTATTTTTCTACAAAGTAATTAAATAATAAACGTTATTTAATAATTCCCTATGTCACTTCAATTAAAAATAAATTACATTATTTAAATAAAATTCCTTCTTTATTATTTTTTGATAAAGGTAAATACATGTTTTGAATGGTACCCGAAACCATTTACAGCTTAGAACAAAAGATAAACAACAACAACCCTTATAAACATCATAAGCCTGATATACAACAAGAAGCAAGACCCCAATCAACCCCAACAAAAATAAAAAAGAGATACAAAAAGCAGACAAAAAATAGTTTCCAGCACAACTACCAGGCTAACTACCACCACGAAATAGAAAGAGAAACTACTTAATACTTTCAAAGGCTTTCTCAACCTCTTTCTGCATATCTTCCATCATATCAATGGATTCTTTAAGTGCTTTTAGCTCCTTAGGCATTTTTGGAACTTTCCTTTTGATGTCGCTTCTTGTTCTAGTTCCCGGGCCTGAGCTCCCAACTTTATCTTCCATAGTGATAGTTGTATCCTCTAGCATGTTTCTCTCCAGATAGGCATACAAAGCCTTAATATTAAGCATGAAGACTTTAAGCCCCTCATTTGTATGCTTTAGAATGATACTAATCATATGCCCATTGCGGCTAATTTTTTCTTTCATATCTTTCAGCTTCTCCTCCACCAGAGCAGTAATTCTAGCCGTTATCTCTTCATTCAAGTTTTTATTATTTACCTTCATCAAAAGATCCTTTTTAGGATTTTCTAGCTTAGTTTTAAAGGGATCCATGGCTTCTTCAATCTCCTTCAACTGTTGCTTCATTTCATTTGTGTCCTTGTTGATCCACTTCTCCATATTAGCGCCATGATCCTCATTACTCTTAGGGATTCTGTCATCAATGTCAAACCCGACATTTGTTTGATAACCAGTACCCTTTCTCTATTTTTTCTTATTTCTATCACCAGCCCTAAGATTAGGCTTCCCATTCAACTCCTCCTTGTCTTTACTCTCATTATCTTCTTCTTCTTTTTCCTCCTCTTGATTTTCTTCTTCATAAACCCTATTCTCATCTTCCTCATTCATGGGAATCTCCTCCTCATTCTCATAGGCATTCTCCTCATTCGCAAAATCATCCATCTCATTCACATGGACCTCCTCCTTATTCCCAGGGGCATCCTCCTCATTCATAGACTCATCCTCCATTATCTCATCCTGTATGTTCTCTTCTTCGTTACCTTGAGGGGCTAGGGTTTGGTCTTCAGAATCCTCTTCTCTATCCAATTTTTCCTTCATCTTACTCCTACCCCTCTTCTTTGAGTCCACCTTTTTTTATTTCTAGCTTGATTTTATTAACATTACCTTCAACCCTTTTAGGAATGGGTTCCGGGATGTTAATCCTGGCACAGTTAGCAATAAGCATGATTAACCCTTCATGCATCACCAGATTGCTGACCTTTTTCCTGTACTCCATAATGTTGTTGTTTAGAGAACTAAGAAGATAGAAAGGAAACACGACTTCCTTATTATGTCTAAAATGATTAACTACAACAAAGTGAAGATTGTAGATTTTTGAGTAGCGCCCATCTAGAGTAAAATGCTCTATCATAACCATCAGAATATTAGCCCAAAGACTCTTAATCTTCTTTATATCCACATAATCTCTAGACCCTTTGCTTAGGATAGCTTCTTCATCTTCAGATTTAGGGAAAATCTTGAAAGCTTGTGACCCCATACTTTTATTGTCCCTATAAAATTTCATACCTTATGTGGACAACCCTGTAATCTCAGAGATAATGTTCAACGTAAGCGAGAAGGACTTACCCCATAAATTCACCTTGCCATTTTTCCAGCCATCCGCAAATGTTTTAGTAACATCTTTGTCCTAGCCATGCAATTTTTCCATGTACTGAGTCACCCCACCACACTTCAGTTTTCTACAAACTTTTTTCTTCTATTTCCATTTCATGCAATCCAGCGGCTCCTCCCTTTTCAAACCACCTCCCATATTCTCAAATAACTTCAGAAATTTTTGGATTCGAGCAGGCAAAAACACAAGACTCTTTTGGTTTCTTTGTTTCAAAATGCTAGAAAATACCCACAATCCGTGTGAGGTAATGTTGTTCATAATTTTCGTATCCCTCGACTGACAGCTTTCATTACCCTTAAGCTTAAGTGTCTCGTTCATGATTGATTTTTGTATTAATTGTGCCTTCATTGTGATTAAGCTTATCATACTTGATAAGACTTAAGATCTTGATATTGAGATCCACTTCCCCTTTCCATGATTGAGTGACATCATTATGGCCCCCCGCATTGGCAAAGTTGTCTGCCAACTTGTTTTCTACACGATATACATGGGAAATATAAGTTTCCTGAAACAATTGCAAAAAAGATTTAATTTTATCTATAATATGGGAAATTTTCCATGAGGCCTCATTCTTTCCTTTGATACAATTTATTATATTTAGGGAATCTCCCTCCAACCATAGCTTCAAAAATCCCAACTCTTTAGCCAAAATCACAACTTGAAGAGCTGCCTTAGCTTCCGCTACATGGTTAGTCTGAATTCCCAGGGGGGCATCCACAACTCCCAGACAATTTCCAGCCCAGTCTCTGATTAATCCGCCCACTCCAACTCTTCCTGGATTCCCTTTCGCTGCACCATCAAAGTTTCCTTTAACCCATCCAATCGGTGGAGCTTTCCATATGGTATATTCTCTCAATGTTAACTTTATCTTTTTTCCCCTGAATTTTCCTTCTGAGAATATCTATGAAGTCCTGAGAAGCATTCTTTAGAGGAGAGTCTCTAGGGAGACTACCTCTAAATTTTTCCAGCAAGATTCTATAGATTTGGTTTGCAACATTCTCGTAAGGAGTGATTTTTTCTCTAAAAACTCTATTATTTCTCTCCTTCCAGATTCTCCAGGTGAAGTGGTGAAGAAACAAATTCCAGAGAGATTTAGTATCTTTTCCAATAAAGGGAAAAACCATTGTTTAACAAGATCCTGAATTTGTTGAGGTTTCACCCATTCCAAGTTGATCTGTTTGAAGATAGAATCCCACACCTTACTAGTATACGGGAAATGAATCATCAAGTGATTACTAGTTTCAGCTTCAGAACAACACAAGATACATCTATTGGGCATATTAAATCCCCTTTTGCAAAGATTGTCCACTGTGAGAATTTTGTTCTGAACAAGCAACCAGAAAAACATGTTTATTTTAGGAATAAGCTTATTGTTCCATACCTAAGAGCTGATGGGATGATCTTCTTGGACATGGAGAAGGGAAGAAGCAAAGGAAATAAAGAATTTACCATTTTCCTCAGGGCCCCAAATCAAAGTGTCTTGTTCATTATCTCTTAAGAACCATTGATTAAGTTGTTTATTAACAATTTTTAGATTATCATCAAAAGAGCCTAAATATATATAGTCCTCAATGATCCAATAATCTAAAACCATTTCCCCAATTATCTCTTTGCAGTCCAAAATAACTGGCATCCATTCCTAATTCTCATCAAGAGCTATTTCCTTCAGCCATTTGTCATTCTAAAAATTAATCTTCTTGCCATTTCCCAGTTTCCATCTAACCCCTTTTCTAGCCAAGTTCTTTCCTTTACAAATGTTGTTCCAGATGAAGGACCCTTGGATGTCCAAAGGATTCCTTAAGGTTTCCTCTAAAGATTGAAGATGATATTTACTCTTAAGAATAGAGTTCCATTCATTTTCCTCTTCAAAGACTCTCTAGCACTGTTTGGTAAGCAGAGCCTTATTAGTATTTCTAATGCTTCTGATTCCAAGCCCTTCAAACTTCCTAGGTTTGCAAAACACATCCTAGGCCACAAGGCTAAACCTTTTCTTCTCTTCAACACCATACCAAAGGAATCTGTTTTGGATTTTTTCAATCAAATCAGCATACTTCTGAGGAATTTTAAAGAGAGTAAGAGTATAGACTGGAAGGTTTTGAAGGGTGGATTTTAGAAGTTGAACTTTACCAGCTTGGCTCAAAGTAGCTCCTTTCTAGCCAGCCAGTTTATTGTGAAATCTGTCTAGGATTCCATTCGAAAAGACTCATCAGGTTTCAGACATAAGGGAAGACCCAAATAAGAGGCAGGGAACATCCCTATATTACATCCAAGAATTGCAGAAATTTTTCTTTGTCTTTCTTCTGGAGTATTACTGAAGAATAAGGAACTTTAATCCCAGTTTATAGATTTCTCAGAAGCATTTGTATGAATATTCAGAGCCTTTTTCATATTCCTATATTCTTTCACGGAGGCTTCCCCCATCACGATGGTTTCATCAACAAATTGTTCATGCGAACACTTCTATAAAGCAGAGGAAGGCTGGAGACAAGAAATATGACCAGTTAGCACCAAGCTATTAATGTATCTCCCAAGGATTTCTGCTATAATTTCAAAAAGAATGGGGGATATAGGCTCTCCTTGCCTCGGGCCTCTAGAAGGGTGAAAAAATTTAGATGATCCTCCATTAACAAGAACATAAGAGGTCACAGTGGAAACCAATTGCATTATAAGTCTGACCACATCCTTATCAAAGCCAAAAGACCTTAAGATATTAGAAAGAAAAGTCCAGTCCACTCTATCATAAGATTTCGACAGGTCCAGTTTCATAAAAAACCCTTATTTTTATGAACCTTGAAGGGAATGAATATTCTCATGAACAACTATTATGGAATCTAGAATCTGTCTTCCTGGAACAAAACCATTCTGTTGGGGGGATATCAGATTAGATAGGAAGCTCATAATTCTAAAAGTAAGAACCTTAGAAATGATTTTGTACAAAGAATTGCAGAGGCTTATATGTCTAAAGCCATCAATAGTATTAGCTCTAGGTTTTTAAGGTATGAGTGCTATAAAAGTAGAGTTTATTTCCTTAAGGATAGATTTAGTACCGAAGAACTCCTTAACAGTAGAACAAACATCTTTAGCTGTAATTCTCCAAAAAGATTGGAAGAAGAATAGTTGGAACCCATCCGGACCTAGGGATTTATCTCCTTCAAAGGAAAAAACAACCTTCTTTATTTCAAGATCTTAAGGAATGGCTTTAAGGAAAGCATTAGATAGATGATCCACTTTGCTAGGAATCAAAGCAAGTAATTTTCATTGATCTTCCATATTAAGGTTTTGGTCCTTAGATAACAGAGTAGGAAAGTACCCCAAAATTTCTTCCCCTATATCTGATTCTTTAGAAATGATACCTCTAGTGACAGATAGGGAATGAATCCTGTTTATAGCCTTGTGTTTGAGAGCAATAAGATGAAAAAATCTAGTGTTCTTATCTATCGATCTCATCCAAAGAGATCTGGATCTCTGCTTCCAGAAAGTCTCCTCCTTGGCTATAATATTATGGAGGTCCACAAGAAATTGATTCTCTTCGGTTTTCAAACTTTCAGTTTGACCATTTCTTTGAATTTCCTCCTGAATATCTTTCAAGTCCATTTGGATTTTAGTTTTGGACTAAAAAATATCCCCATAAACATTCTTGTTCCAATGTTTAACATTATATTTAACATTAGCCAATTTCTTAACCACCTTGAACATAGCAGAACCTTCCACCTTTATGTTCCACCAATCCCTAATTTTACTCTCCAAATCAGGATGGTCAAGCCACATCTTCTCAAATCTAAAAGGCGCATTTCTTTTGCTAGAGAAAGGACTATCATAGAAAGATATAGGAAAATGGTGTGACCCAATTTTGGATAGAGAAGTGAGAGCATAGGAAAACTTAGTATACCAGTCCGGGGTGATGAGCACTCTATCAAGATTGAATTGGATAAGTTTAGCTCCAACTCTATGTTTTGACCAAGTGAAATAAACTCTACTTTTATAGCCCTCATACCTAAAAAACCTGGAGCTAATACTGTTGACAGCTTTAGACCTATAATTCTCTGAAATTCTTTGTACAAAATCATTTCTAAGGTTCTTACTTCTAGAATTCTAAGCTTCCTGCCTAATCTGATCTCCCCCCAACATAATGGTTTTGTTCCAGGAAGACAAATTTTGGATTCCATAATAGTTGTTCATGAGAATATTCATTCCCTTCTGTTGGTGCCCAAAAATAATGGATCGGATTTGGCCAACTGACAGATACACACTGATACCTCTGCAATTCTAGCTTAATTAGGCCAAGGCTGGTAGGCCTGATTCCACTTCAAACTGAACAATCGTCTATGATGCCTAATAGCATACACAGACAATCAAATCTCCTCCCAAGGTGGTGAAAATTCTTTGGAGGAAACAATACAATCTCCTAATGATCTCTAATATGCATAATTTAAACTAAATTGAATTATCCATAAAAACCCTAATTTAATAAATGCTCTAAAAAGTGATTAGATTATCTACGAACTATAGAATATGAATCAAAAGACAACTTTCAAATAATAAGATCAGTACCTACTAAACATATGGGTTATAGAGTCAAAGAAATCTCAATCCTACGTACAATCAAAGACGATTTTAAAAACTTACTTTTAATAAAGAAAGATCATCACCTCACAGGCTTCCGCTTGACTTACAATTCAAGTTAATTAATATGGCTAATCTCATCAAATTTAACTCAAATTAAGAGACCGACAAGAACATCAGAAGACACTCAGATCTTACAATTGATATTCGAATCACATATATTAAATTTGACTTATATACTCAAGGAATATAACACAGTGAAGCACTCTAATACACAAAGTATCTGAAAAGACTAACTGAAAATCAATAACAATATAACCATAAATAACAAAGTAGCACTTATCTCATTTGACATTTGAAACTTTGTACATAATGGTTCATATTTGCAATAGTATATCCCTCTTTCTCTGGAGTTTTTCCCCAAAAAATCTCATTGTAACCTTTGAAGGTTTATTTGACTTAATATTTATATGTACTTCAATAGTTTCCTGTGAAAGGTCATACCTTTTCCCAAATACCTAATCCTACAACTAACCCTAAAAATTTATAATAAATTAATCGAGTATAATGTTTAAGGGAATAAATCATTTCCCACATTTACAAATAACAATATATATATATATATTTTTCATCTTCTCGGATAGTTTGTCGGGTTGCCAAAATTTCCTGCACATCAAATCAAAATTAAATAACTCTAAAATGAAGCTTAACCTAATGTTCCTAAAATATAGGGGATTAAAGTAATAAACATTATAATTCACCCTATAAAATAAATAAAAGATTATAATACAACTTACCCTAAAAAATATTTCAAATAATAAAACATAGGGTAAAGTAAACTATTTTATTTAAATATTTTTGCAAATCAAAATTTGTAACATGACAAATATTTAAATAATTTCAACTTTGGCAATATTTAAATAATTTTAAATCAAATAAATAACATATTTTAAAATAATTTACCCTATTAGAATATTTCACTTTAATAGTTTAGGGTAAATTAAAATAATGCCCTAAAAAAATTATGTTAAGGAAAATCTAAATCACATCTTTAATATAAAATCTTTTAAAAGCACATAAGATAAAAGAAATGAGATAATATGATTTTCTTTAACACATAACTGGAAGAAAACATATAGACTAACTAGTTAGAGGGGGATGGGTATCTAGGTAGGAAAAGGGGTTGGCTTGAGAGGTCGAGTGTTCAACTCCTGATCGCCACCCTTTTACCCTATATACTTATTATTCTTTTTAAATTTATTTTTATTTCAAAAATATTTATGCATAACAAATATTTATACTTCCTTGATATTGTGTATATAGAGGGCCTGCATTTTTAGGTACCAAAACCTTTAAGATTAAAAAAAACAAGGGTTTCTAATGAAACTGGACCTGTAGAAAGCTTATGATAGAGTGGACTGGTCTTTTCTTTCTAATATCTTAAGGTCTTTTGGCTTTGATAAGGATGTGGTCGGACTTATAATGCAATTGGTTTCCACTGTGACCTCTTATGTTCTTGTTAATGGAGGATCATCTAAATTTTTTCACCCTTCTAGAGGCTTAAGGCAAGGAGACCCTATATCCCCCATCCTTTTTGCAATTATGGCAGAAAGCCTTGGGAGATACATCAATAGCTTGGTGCTAACTGGTCATATTTCTGGTCTTCAGCCTTCCTCCACTTTACAAAAGTGTTCACATGAACAATTTGTTGATGACACCATCATGATGGGGGAAGCCTCCGTGAAAGAAGCTAGAAATATGAAAAAGGCTCTGAATATTTATACAAATGCTTCTGGGCAATCTATAAACTGGGATAAAATTTCCTTATTCTTCAGTAATACTCCAGAAGAAAGACAAGGGAAAATTTATGCAATTCTTGGATGTAATATAGGGATGTTCCCTGCCTCTTATTTGGGTCTTCCCTTATGTCTGAAACCTGATGAGTCTTTTTGGAATGGAATCCTAGACAGATTTCACAATAAATTGGCTGGCTGGAAAGGAGCTACTTTGAGCCAAGCTGGAAAAGTTAAAATTTTCAAATCCACCCTTGAAAACCTTCCAGTCTATGCTCTTAGTCTCTTCAAAATTCCTCAGAAGTATGCCGATTTGATTGAAAAAATCCATAAAATATTCCTTTGGTCTGGTGTTGAAGAGAAGAAAAGGTTTACCCTTGTGGCTTGGGATGTGGTTTGCAAACCTAGGAAGTTTGGAGGGCTTGGAATAAGAAGCATTAGAAATAATAATAAGGCTTTGCTTTCCAAACAGTGCTGGAGAATCTTTGAAGAGGAAAATGAATGAAATTCTATTCTCAAGAGTAAATATCATCTTCACTCTAAAGAGGAAACCCTAAGGAATCCTTATGACATCTAAGGGTCCTTCATCTGGAACAACATTTGTAAAGGCAAGAACCTAGCTAGAAAAGAGGTTAGATGGAAACTAGGAAATGGCAGGAATATTAATTTTTGGAATGACAAATGGCTGAAGGAAATAGCTCTTAATAAGAATTAGGAATGGATGCCTGCTATTTTGGAATGCAAATAAATAATTGGGGAAATGGTTTCAGATTATTGGATCAATGAGGACTGGATAGATTTAGGCTCTTTTGATGATAATCTCAAAATTGCTAATAAACAATTTAATCAATGGTTCTTAAGAGATAATGAACAAGACACTTTGATTTGGGGCCCTGAGGCAAATGGTAAATTCTCTATTTCCTCTGCTTCCTCCCTTCTCCATATGTAGTAAGATCATCCCATTAGCTCTCAGGTATGGAACAATAAGCTTATTCCTAAAATTAACATGTTTTTATGGTTGCTTGTTCAGAACAAAATTCTCATAGAGGACAATCTTTGCAAAAGGGGGTTTAATATGCCCAATATATTTATCTTGTGTTGTTCTGAAGCTTAAACTAGTAATCACTTGATGATTCATTGCTCTTATACTAGTAAGGTGTGGGATTCTATCTTCAAATAGATCAACTTGGAATGGGTGAAACCTCAAAAAATTTAGGATCTTGTAAAACAATGGTTTTGACCCCTTATTGGAAAAGATACTAAAGCTCTTTGGAATTTGTTTCTTCCCCACTTCACCTGGAGAATCTGGAAGGAGAGAAATAATAGAGTTTTTAGAGAAAACAATCACTCCTTACGAGAATGTTGCAAACCAAATCTATAGAATCTTAATGGAAAATTTCAGAGGTACTCTCCCTAGAGACTCTCCTCTAAAGAATACTTCTCAGGACTTCATAGATATTCGCAGCAGGAAAGTTAGGGGCAAAAAGATAAAGACTTAACATTGAGAGAATATACCATATGAAAAGCTCCACTGATTGTATGGGTTAAAGGAAACTTTGATGGTGCAGCGAAAGGGAATCCAAGAAGAGTTGGAGTGGGTGGATTAATCAAAGAGTGGGCTAGAAATTGTCTGGGAGCTGTGGCTGCCCCCTGGGAATTCAGACTAAGCATGTAGCGGAAGCTAAGGCAGCTCTTTGAGTTGTGATTTTGGCTAAAGAGTTGGGATATTTGAAGCTATGGTTGGAAGGATATTCCCTAAATATAGTAAATTGTATCAAAGGAAAGAATGAGGTCTCGTGGACAATTTCCCACATTATAGATAAAATTAAATCTTTTTTGCAATTGTTTCAGGAAACTTATATTTCCCAAGTATATCGTGAAGGAAACAAGCCGACAGATGACTTTGCCAATGTGGGGGCCCCATAATGATGTCACTCAATCATGGAAAGGGGAAGTGGATCTTAATATTGATATCTTAAGTCTTATCAAGTACGATAAGCTTAATCACAATGAAGGCACAATTAATACAAAAATCAATGATGAACATGACACTTAAGCTTAAGGGTAATGAAAGCTGTCATTCGAGGGATGCAAAAATTATGAAGAACGTTACCTCACACAAATTGTGGGTATTTTCTAGCATTTTGAAACAAAGAAACCAGAAGAGTCTTGTGTTTTTGCCTGCTCGAATCCATAAAGTTTAGAAGTTATCTGAGAATATGGGAGGTGGTTTGAAAAGGGAGGAGCCACTGGATTGCACGAAATGGAAACAAAAGAAATTTTTTTTGAGAAAACTGAAGCGCGGTGGGGTGACTCAGTACATGGAAAAATTGCATGGTTGGGACAAAGATGCTACTAAAAAATTTGTGGATGGCTGGAAAATGGCAAGGTGAATTTTTGGGGTAAGTCCTTCTCGCTTACGCTGAACATTATCTCTGAGATTATTGGGCTGTCCACAGTAGGTATGCAATTTTATAGGGACAATAAATGTATGGTGTCACAAGCTTTCAATATTTTCCCTAAATTTGAAGATGTAGAAGCTCTCCTAAGAAAAAGGTCTAGAGATTATGTGGATATAAAGAAGATTAAGAGTCTTTGGGCTAATATTTTGATGGTTATGATAGAGTATTTTACTGTAGATGGGTGCTACTCAAAAATATACAATCTTCACTTTGTTTTAGTTAATCATCTTAGACATAATAAGAAAGTATCATTTCCTTTCTATCTACTTAGTTCTCTGAACAACAACATTATGGAGCATAGGAAAAATGCCAGCAATCTGGTGCTGCATGAAGGGTTAATCATGCTTATTCCTGACTATGCCAAGAATAACATCCTTGAACCCATTCCTAAAAGGGTTAAAGGGAATGTTAAGAAAATCAAGCTGGAAAGAAAAAAAGGTGGGCTCAAAGAAGAGGGATAGGAGTAAGATGAAGGAAAAACTGGACAGAGAAGAGGATTCTGAAGACCAAACCCTAGCCCCTCAGGGTAATGAAGAAGAGAACATACAGGATGAGATAATGGAGGATGAGTCTGTGAATGAGGAGGATGCCCCTGGGAACAAGGAGGAGGTCCCTATGAATAATATGGATGATTCTACGAATGAGGAGAATGCCTATGAGAATGAGGAGGATATTCCCATGAATGAGGAAGATGAGAATAGGGTTTATGAAGAAGAAAATCAAGAGGAGGAAAAAGAAGAAGAATATAATGAGAGTAAAGACAAGGAGGAGTTGAAGTGGTAGCCTAATCTTAGGGCTGGTGATAGAAATAAGAAAAAATAGAGAAAGGATATTGGATACCAAACAAATGTTGGGTTTGACAATGATGACAGAATCCATAAGAGTAATGAGGATCATGGCGCTAATATGGAGAAGTGGATCAACAAGGAAATGACTGAGATGAAGCAGCACTTGAAGGATATGGAAGAAGACATGGATCCCTTTAAAAATAATCTGGAAAAGCTAAAAAGGATCATTTGATGAAGGTAAATAATAATAACTTGAATGAAGAGATAACGGCTAGAATTACTACTCTGGTGGAGGAGAAGCTGCAAGATATGAAAGTAAAAATTAGCCACAATGGGCATATGATTAGTATCATTCTTAAGCATAGAAATGAGGGGCTTAAAGTATCTGTGCTTAATATTAAGGCTTTGTATGCATATCTAGATAGAAGCATGCTGGAAAATACAACTATCAATATGGAAGATAAAGCTGGGAGCTCGGGAAGCGACATCAAAAGGAAACTTACAGAAATGCCTAAGGAGTTGAAAGCCCTTAAAGGATCCATTAATATGATGGAAGATATGCAGAAAGAGGCTAAGAAAGCCTTTGAAAGTATTAAGTAGTTTCTCTTTCTATTTTGTGCTGGTAGTTAGCCTGGTAGTTGTGTTGGAAACTATTTTTTGGCTACTTTTTGTATCTCTTTTTTATTTTTGCTGGGGTTGGTTGGGGTCCTTCTTTTTGTTGTATAGTATGCTTTTGATGTTTGTAAGGGTTGTTGTTGTTTATCATTTGTTCTAAGTTGTAAATGGTTTTGGGTACCATTCAAAACCTGTATTTACCTTTATCAAAAAAATTCAAAAGTTGAGACAACATTAAACCAACTACATCTATGAAAAACACCTAGTCCAGATGGTTTCTCTTCTTGTTTTTATTAAAAGTGTTGGCACTTCATTGGTCCTAAGATGGTAGATACCTTAGAAAGCATGAGGAACTCAGGAAATATATTGATTGAAATCAATAACACCTTTATTACTATGATCCCTAAGAAATAGAAAGCTAAAATTCTAGAGAATTATAGACCCATATCATTATGTAACTATATATATAAATTTCTAACCAAAATATTAGCTAATAGGATTAAACCTCTTTTATCCTTGCTTATATCTGAAGAAAAAACAAGGTTTGTTCCTGGTAGATCAATTTTTGATGGTGTCATAATCATCCAGGAAGATTTTCACTCTATTCAGAATAACCTAGAACCAAGTATGTTGATGAAAATTTACATCAAAAAGTCCAATGATAAGGTTAACTGGATATTCTTATGTAAATGTTTGGATGCATTTGGCTTCTCCAAGCAATGGATAAATTTGGTATTTAGCTACATTTCGAGTCCTAAATTTTCAGTTTTGATCAATGGGACTCTAGAAGGTTATTTTAGTTCATCTAGGGGTCTTAGACAAGGGGATCCATTATCCTCTTTTATATACATTATTATGGTAGAATCATTGGGAAGGATTATTAAACATGCTCGGAATCAGAACTTAATTAATGGGGTTAAGATTAAGGTAGGCATTCCTAATACTACACACAAACAATTTGTTGATGACACAATAATGGAAGGGAAAGGCACTAGACAGGAAGCTAGAAAATTCAATGACATTCGAACTAAATACTCTAAAGCTTATGGTCAAGAAGTTAATAAAGAAAAATCTGAAATCTTCTTCTTCCATATGGATGAAAGAGAAGAAACCACAATCTGTAATATTATGGGTTTTGAAAAAGGATCTTTCTCTAGTAAATACTTAGGAGTTACCTGGGACAAAGGTACTAGAACAAATAAGCTATGGAAACCACTTCAGAAGAAAATGGATTAGAGAATGAATAGTTAGAAATGGAAATGGCTCACATCTGCAGGTAAATCTACCATGTTAAAATTAGTTTTAGCAACCTTGCCAATATATCAAATTTCTCTTCTCTCTTTGTCACAAGAGACAAAAAATAATCTAGAGAAGAAACTGTGAACCTTCTTTTGGAAATGTACTTAAGATAACAATAGGATGGCTATAATTAGTTGGGATAAGTTATGTCGTCCCAAAGAGTTTGGTGGTATTGGCTTCAAAAATTTAAAAATGCAGAATAAGGCTCTTGGTGCCAAAATTGTATGGAAAATGTATAGAGACTCAAGCTACAAATGAGAAAGAAAACTTCAGAAGAAATATTTATACAATGATTCCTGAGAAATTCTTTTTAGGACTGTAATTTCACCAAACAGATCTAGGTTTTGGAACTTTATCTTAGAATGAAAAGAGTTAATTAATGATTATCTTACTTGTGACATTCAATAAGGGTATAAGGCTTTGTTTTGGACTAATTCTTGGGGTGGCCACACAACTATTAAAGATAATCCTAATCTGATGAACATTAGAAGGTATCCTGAGGAACATTGGGGTCACCTAGT
>MU226021.1:634328-661470 GCA_018584345.1 Thuja plicata
TATATATATATATATATATATATATCCTTAGGGTTTATATATACATATATACAATGTTATCTACATTTGTATACTTATATTTTGAGTAGATATGTCTGTATTGCTATTTTCTTCCAATGAATGTCATAGTGAAATGTTTTATGAGATGGAGGTAATGACATAGATTTTTAATTTTCAATTGATATTTGTTGGCATGGTTCGGTTTTAAGTAGATGACTAACTGGATAATTTGTTTTGAGCTAATATGTTGAGAAAATGTAGTATTTGTTTTCAGTTGGAAAACATTGTAATAGTAGCAAGCTATCGTATTAATTATTTTTTTTGCCTGATGATGCTGACAAGATCATGAATCAATAAGGTGGCTTGTCTATGGAATATGTGGCTTGTGCCTTATGCAGTAATAGGATTGCCTTTAGTGGGATTTCATATCAGAGAGTTATGGAAAGAATCATAAATAAGTTTCATTGCAGAGATAGGTGGACAACTTAGTCTCATGTCTACACAAAAAGAGGTTCAATAAGAGATAAAACATTATGCTGAATGTAATCAATTTATCTAGTTCCACCCTTCATGCATGCAAGGGGAATACAAATTATAGAAAATATTGTACCAGTGTACTCACTGTAATAAATGTGTGTGTGATTATTGTACCTGCAAGGTGCAACACAACACTTTAATATGTCATTGCACCAATGGTTAGAATCATCAAATTCAATTGAAAAATATAGAAAACCAAAGGAAACCGACCTATTTCTTCCTATCTAGAAAGAGTATGATTTAAGCGATAAGTTTTCCCTCATATTATGCTTAAAATCAGTGACACATCCAGTCCTAGAATGGAATATTCAAGTGAAATTCATACTATCGATCATGCAATTCAAGCTAAAATGATTCATTAAGCAGAAAATGAAAGAATTTATCTAATTGTTGTAGGAGCACCTAAGGTTAGAAACATTTCTAGGATAGAAAGAATTTTTGGTTCGTAAGGTGTTTTGTTCCACCATTCTTGTAATGACCAAGGTCAATTGGTGAACAAACACCATAGTTGCTTAATAGTTGTTTTCTAGTTTAAGTGTGTGTTGAGGTATCTTTTAAACCTATGGAAATCCAACAAGGCTCTAGCAACCGAAATTGATGACTTTCCACTAAGTTATACTGGTGCTCGGGCAACTCTGTTGCTCAGTAATGCTACTTAGGAATGTTGCTTGGTAATGTATCTCAGCTTACACTTGGTGCTCAGAGTTATTGCTCGGTGATGTTGCTCGAGGTTGTTTAGATTTCAGGTTGTTGACTGGCGCTCGGGTATTGAAGACAAAGTTTGTTTTGACGCTCGAGACTGGTGCTTGGTAATGGCGGTCTGTTGCTCAGTTATGTCGGTTAACCTCCCAGGAAACAAGGGATGTGACGTTTGTGACAAGTTGGGTCAACCGCAACGGATCTCAATGTGTCATTTTTTTCTTTGATGGATAGTGACACCTGTACCAGTGATGGGAGGGTCATTTATGGCTCAACCATACCTTCTGTGCAAGATGGTTGAAGTTGTTAAAAAGCACAAGATATTTTGGAGATATTTTTGAGTGATAGATATATAGTTGAAAGCTTTTGTAAGTAAGAGAGTAGTAGTAAGAAAAAGAGAGGAATGCATTGTATTTTGTAATAGAATAGAGTTTGTGAATACATAAAACATTTGGAGAATCATCTTGAGCATTTTGTGATGGATTCCATGTGCAGTGTGTATTATTGTGTTATTCAAGTTGAACCAGTCGATTTAGCTTGGAGGGTGGATCCATCCTATTAGATTCCACAATGTGAAATAGTAGCTTTAGGGTGAGAACCAATTCTAGAGCACTTGAGGTGAAGATATTAGTGACTTCCTCAAGTTAGGGTTTGATAATACCCTATAAGGTCCATTCAAAGACCTTGAAACTGAGTCAATCTAACTCTCAGTAACAAATAGACTTGGGATTCTACATCAGATTAGTATCAGAGAAAGTTAGAGAATTGGGTTTGTGATGTTTGGTTGTGATTTTCAGAAGAGTCTATAAATTCATCTAGCATGGTGTCCAATGTAGATCTGGCAAGAGATGTCAGAGAACAAAGAGAGAAGAACAGACTCCTGAAGGAATAGTGAGCCGAAATGGCATGCAAGTTAGAAGAAGTGCAGCTTTGAACTACAGCAGTCAGTGAACTGATGAGATAAGTGGATGAGAAGGGTAAATTAGTGGCCAAGGAGGACATGATTCTAGAGCCAAACCCTATGCTTCAAGAAGAGCCATTCTTGAAATCATTGAAGGAAATGAGTGGTAAGTCTTTAGAAGGTGTGCCTCTATTTAGTAGAAAAATGGATCCAAAATTAATCATGGAATGGATAGAAGGTCTTGAAAATCACTTTGATTGTGATAGTTTGACTAAAGCTCAGAAAGTCAGAATAGCCAAGACAAGATTGATAGGAACTTCTCTCACTTTGTGGAAATTTGTCCAAGATGAAAGGGAAAAAGGAGGAAATAACCCCATAACTAGTTGGAAAGGTATGGCAGCAAAGATGAAGGAAACTTATCTTCCTGAGGATTATGAAGTGCATTTGCACAAGAAAAGGCATAATCTGAGGAAGAAAGACTTAGAAGTTAGTGCCTATACAAAAGAGTTTCATGAGCTATGTTTAAGGTCCCATGTGATAGAAGAAGAAAGCCTAAAGGTGGAAAGATACTAGAATGGACTCAAATTGAGCATTAAAGAAGAGATAAGTCTCTTAAGCCCCAAGACTATACACCAATGTTATCAACTAGCCCTTAAAGTGGAAGAGAAGTTCAAGAAGAAACAAGATTCAAACTATAGAGGCAGAGGAAGAGACAATAGAGGTCATAGAGGAGGATATGGAGGAAGGAATCCTAAAGCTAAAAATTAGAGTGAGAATAAACTCACAAAGAACCAAGGAGAATCTAGTAACATTAGAGGTGGTTACAACCGAGGAAGAGGTTCAAATAACAGTTCAAGAGGAAGAAATGATAACCAAGGAAGGGGATCTTACTTCTCTCCAATGAAGTGCTATAACTGTCAGTAGTTTGGGCATCTTGCATATCGGTGTCCTGCAAAGAGATCTACCTCACAAGGAGGAGATAAAAGAGATAACTATGTGCAAGAAGAGTCTTCTAGTAGCAAGACTGCAGAAGTTCCCATAGGATCATAGATGGGAGAGAATTTGATGGTTCAGAGAGCACTCCTCTAAGAACCCATCAAAGAAGAGCCAAGCCAAATAAGATATTTGTTTCGAGTCAACTGCAAGGTACTCGGTAAGGTCTGTAAAGTTATCATAGATTCAGGTTCTACTGATAATATAGTTTCTTTAGAAGCTATTGAGAAGTTAAAATTGACAAGGATACCTCACACTAATCCTTATAGAGTTACTTGGTTGAAAAAATATCAACATGTAATAGTCAATGAAAAAGCTTGGATAGAATTTTCCATAGGAGGGTATAAGGACAGGGTTTTATGTGATGTCCTACCCATGGATGTGTGTCATCAGCTGTTAGGTAGACCTTGGAAGTTTGATTGAGCTGCAGTGCATGATGGAGTTAAGAACTCCTATTCCTTCAAGAAGGATCAAATAACTTTTAGGGTACAGTCAACCTTGGAGGAAGAGAAAGAAAAGAAAAGAGGTCCTAACCTTCTGTTGGTCGGTGAGAAAGAATTCTTAAAGACATTGGAAGAAGAAGATGGAGTAGGCTTTGCTTTGGTTTTAAAACCAAAAGGTGAAAAGGGAAATAAGAGGGAAGAGTTGCCTTTAGAGATACAAAGGTTGTTAACTCAATACCAGGCCATAGTTAGTGATGGTCAACCAACTATCCTACCACCTAAGAGATCTATTAGTCATAAGATTGAATTTATTCCAGGAGCCTCACTTCCAAACAAAGCTGCTTATAAGATGACCCCACAGCAGAATGAAGAGATTTCTAACCAAATCCAAGAACTAATTGACCAAGGGTTGATTAGAGAAAGCGTAAGTCCTTGTGTTGTTCCTACAGTACTAGCTCCAAAGAAAGATGGTACTTGGAGGTTGTGTATCGATTCTAGGTCCATAAACAGGATAACTATTCTGTATAGGTTCCCAATACCAAGGATAGAAGATTTGATGGATTGTCTTGGTGGAGCCAGATATTACTACAAGCTAGATCTTAAGAGTGGATATCATCATATCAGAATTAGAGGGGGAGATGAGTGGAAGACTACTTTTAAGACTACCGAAGGACTTTATGAATGGCTTGTTATGCCTTTTGGGTTGTCAAATGCCCCTAGCAAATTTATGAGATTGATGAATGAGTTTTTAAAGGACTTCATTGGAAAACAGGTTGTAGTTTACTTAGATGACATCCTAGTGTTCATAAAAACCAAAGAGGATCATATCAAACATCTGCAAATGGTAATGCAAAGATTACATGAAGAAAAGTTGACAATCAACTTGGAAAAGAGTAAGTTCATGAAGCAAGAGTTGGTATATCTAGGTTTTGTTATCTCAGAAGGTAACTTGAAGATGGATATCAGCAAGGTGGAAGCAATTTTGAATTTTCCTACACCAAAGTTAGCAACTGAAGTCAGAAGATTCCATGGTTTAGCACATTTCTACCAGAAGTTCATCAAACATTTTAGTGAAATCAGTGCACCTATTTTAGATACCATCGAAGGAGGTATGAAAGCCAAGTTCCAATGGAATGAGAAGGCTGATGAATGATTTGAGCATCTGAAGAAGAGGATAGCGACTCAACTGATCTTGCCACTTCCTAGTTTTGACAAATTGTTTACTGTGGAGTGTGATGCTAGTAATATTGTCGTCGGTGCAATTTTGAGTCAAGAAGGAAAACCAATAGCCTTTCATAGTGAGAAGCTTAATGAAGCAAAGAGGAAGTATTCCTCATATGATTTGGAATTGTATGCATTAGTGCAAGCACTAAGGAAATGGAGACATTATCTCCTTCCCAAAGAATTTCTAGTCTTTACCGATAATCAGGCTTTGAGTTTTCTAAGTTCACAGGATAAACTAGTCCATAAGCATATGAAATGGGTGGAGTACATCCAAGCCTATAATTTCACCATAAATCATAAGAAATGAGTACATAATAAGGTAGCAAATGCATTGAGTATAAGGTTGATCACAGTGTAAGAAGTTCAGCTAAGGAGCATTGGTATTGAAAGCTTCAAGGATCTGTATCCAGCAGATGAAGACTTTGCAGTAGCATACAAGGTATGTCAAGAGTATCAAAATCATTTTCATAGTTAGTATTCATAGTATACTCTTCAAGAAAGTATTTTATTCAAGGGAGGACAACTCTATGTACCAAGAAGTTCCATGAGAGAGAACCTAGTACAATAAAAGCATAATGGTTCCTTAAGTGGACATTTTGGGTTGAACAAGACTCTAGAATTGGTCAAGAGGTATTACTATTGGCCAAGAATGAATTAGGACGTCCAAAAGTATGTAGAGACTTGTATGATTTGTGAGAAGGAAAAAGGAACTTCATCCAATGTAGGATTATATCAGCCCCTTCCTATCCCAAAAAGACCATGGGAATGCCTTAGTATGGATTTTGTAGTTGGACTACTGAAAACCAAGCAAGGAATGGACAACATCTTTGTGATTGTTGATAGGTTCAGCAAGATGGCTCAATTTTTTCCATGCAAGACCACACATGATTCATGTTACATAGAAAAATTGTTCTTTAGAGAAGCAGTAAGGATACATGGATTACCTTTGAGTATTGTATCAGATAGAGACTCCAAGTTTATGAGTCATTTTTGGAAAACCTTATGGTAGAAGCTTGGTACAAATCTTTCTTTTAGCTTAGCATATCATCCACATACTGATGGTCAGACTAAAGTGGTGAACTGAAGCTTAGGAAATATTTTGAGATGCCTCACCAAGGAGTATGGATAATCATGGGATCAATTACTTGCTCAAGCAAAATTTGCATACAATGGTACAATCAATCAATCCACTGGAAAGATCCGTTTTGAAATAGTGTATGGGATTCATCCCAGGGGTATATGTGAATTAAGGGATCTTGGAGGCAATGCAGAGAGGAGTGGGTATGCTGAATATTTTTATCAATCCATGAAGGAGGTCCATGACTCAGTTAAAGAAGCATTGATAGAGAGTACAACTCACACCAAGTAGAAGGTAGATGCAAGGAAAAGAGATATTCAATTTCAAGTTGGAGATTTGGTCATGGTGCACCTAAATAAAGCAAGGTTGCAGAAAGGAGTTCTGAGTAAACTTTAGATGAGGAAGATAGGCCCTTGTGCAATATTGGCAAAATATGGGTCTAATGCTTATAAATTTTATCTTTCTGTAGACATAGGATTATATGCCATTTTAAATGTGGCAAATTTGGTATCCTACAAAGGACCAATTCCAGAAGGAGATTCTGATCTCACAGGAGATACCAAGGATCTCAGAGCACTCAAAATACCTGTTACACCAAAACTAAAGGCCGAGAAGATTCTAAATTCAAGAGTTGCCAGGCAGACTAGAAGGTAGATCTATATGGAACATCTGGTCAAATGGAACATACAAGTTGATTCAGAGGCTACATGGGTGCAAGAAACTGATTTCAAGGAGTTAGACATCAATCTTGACTTACTCCAATCACATGGAAGTTGATTTATTTTTGTTTCGGGAGTATGGTGTAGGAGCACCTAAGGTTAGAAACATTTCTAGGATAGAAAGCATTATCGGTTCGTAAGGTATTTTGTTCCACCATTCTTGTAATCAACAAGGTCAACCAGTGAACAAACACCATAGTTGCTTAATAGTTTTTTTCTAGTTTGAGTGTGTGTTGAGGTAGCTTTTAAACCTCTGGATATCTAACACTACTCTAGCAACCAAAATTGATGAATTTCCACTAAGTTATACTGGTGCTCGGGCAACTCTGTTGCTCGGTAATGCTACTCGAGAATGTTGCTCGATAATGCCTCTTGGGTTACACTTGGTTCTCAAGGTTGTTGCTCGGGGTTGTTTAGATTTTGGGTTGTTGACTGGAGCTTGGGTATTGAGGACAAAGTTTGTTTTGACACTCGAGACTGGTGCTCGATAATGGCGGTCTGTTGCTCAGTTATGTCGGTTAATGGCCCAGGAAACACGAGATATGATGTTTGTGACCAGCTGGGTCAATCACAACAACTCTCAACATGTCATTTTTGTCTTTGGTGGATAGTGACACCTGTTCTAGTGATGGGAGGGTCATTTATGGCTTGACCATGCCTTCTGTGCAAGGTGGTTGAAGTTGTTAAAAAGCACTAGATATTTTGGAGATATTTCTGAGTGATAGATATAGTTGAAAACTTTTGTAAGTAAGAGAGTAGTAGTAAGAAAAAGAGAGGAATGCATTGTATTTTTGAATAGAATAGAGTTGTGAATACAACAAAAAATTGGAGAATCATCTTAAGCATTTTGTGATGGATTCCATGTGCAGTGTATATTATTGCATTATTCAGGTTGAACCAATCGGTTTAGCTTGGAGGGTGGATCTATCCTATTAGATTCCACATCATGAAATAGTAGCTTTACAGTGAGAACCAAGTCTAGAGCACTTTAGGTGAAGATCTTAGTGACTTCCTCAAGCTAGGGTTTGATAATACCCTATAAGGTCCATTCAAAGACATTGAAACTGAGTCAAGATGACTCTCGGTAACAACTAGACTTAGGATTCTACATCACTAATTAGCTATGAATTCATGAAACCAAATGAACAACATAAGAGTGCAATTAGAATTCTAAAAATTAGGACCTATTGAGCTCAAAATTCAATCCTTTTATGGAAGAATTTTAGAAATGAAGGGTTGAGAGTGATTTGTGAGGAGAGGTGAGGATTGAATCTTTGGTCATCCAAGTGAGTAAACTCTCATTGGTTCATGGATTGACTTTCCATGTGCAAGTGTTGAGTTGTATTTTGAGAGTTTTATTAATTCCCTTTAATTAATTACTTTAGCCAAGTATTTAATTAGGTTGATTTGATTTAAATAGGCCAAGGTAATTAATGTGAGGTAGTGATGAAATCACTTTGATTTTAAGAGATTATTTTGATTTTGATGAATTATGCCAATAATAAAATAGTTGGATTGACATAATTGAGGGTATTATCACATTTAGGGCAATAGGGTCTCTGTTGAGAGTAGACCAAATTAGAGTGATTACAATAAAAGCCACTAATATCAGAATGTAAATGAGGATATAAAAGTCCTCTCCTATACCCCGTTCTTGCAAACGAGATGACTGTAAGATATCAAAATTATAGGTCTTTATTTTTATTTTATGGGGCAAGACCAAAATAGACTTGTGATAGACTTGATGACAAGTGATAGACTTGTCATCTTTAGGACAAGATTTTTTTAAATCCCTGAAGTCTATGCAAATTTTGATAGACTTTCTTGCTTTAGAAATTGAGACTACATAAGAAATCCATCCTGCATAAGGAATGACCCTTATGATTCCAGCTTTTAAGAGTTTTTCTAGCTTTTCTTATACCAATAATGGCACATGTGGGTGCATCTTTCTTAATTTATGTTTGATAGGTTTTAGCCCAGGAGCAATAGATGAGTGATGCATTATTAATTCAGGATCTAAGCTAAGCATATCCGTATAAAAACATGCAAATTTGATATTTTTCTCTTTAAGGAACTCAGTGAATTGTGCCTTTTTTTTTCCCCTCTAATAGAGTTTGTGCTAGATGGAAAAATTGAGGAGCTTTCATCGTTCCCATATTAAATAGCTATGTTGGTTCTATGAGGACTGAATATCGTTCCTAAAAGTGCTTGGGGAGGATATAAATAATATCATCCTTTGGCGCCTCTGAGAGGTTTTCACCATCAGATATACTTTATTAGAATTTGATACTTCCACAACTTGGTTTTAACCATCAATTATTTTCTTCTTTTTTACAATTCAATTTGTGACTAAGAAACTTGATATCCTCGTCTATCATGTTCATTCTCCTTACATTGGTGGAAGAGGGATAGGATTCACAAGCATTCAAATAGCAGACTAAAGTGTATTCATTGGGGAAGCTCACTATAGAATTATGTTATGAGTCTATCCAATCAATCAATTAAGGATTTACCAAGGATAGTGATTCAAAGGATTCTAAGCGCAACACCACATTAGTGTCAAAACTATTAAATAATAAGAAAAGTTCTGTTAAGTTATCTTCTAGAGTGTTTAGATAATTAAGAGTTGGATTGTCATTATTAGAGTCATTGTTAGTGTTATGCGAACCTAACTCTAGCGACCTATCATTTGAGATTTCTCCTTCTTCTCTTTCTCTTTTTCTATCAAATATATCTAATATCCTTTGGTACTCCTCTTGTCCTATTAGGATGCCTGTGTCTACATCAATTATACTAGGCATCACCACCTCATCTGATTATGTGACAACATTTGTACTAGGGGTAGTATTAGAACTCTCTCCCCTTTCTAGTAAAGGTGCAAATTTATGGATTACATCTACCTCAATATTCATGTTAGCATCAGACATTTGATCTCATTCATAATCATGTGAGTCTGAGATATTGTCATCAGATCAATTTCGAAATTTAGCAATAGTGATATGGTGTACCCTATTGGCCATTTGTGAATCAAAGTGTGGTAGATCCAGAACATGTGAAATTTTCACCAGTTGACCCCAGTTAGGATGTATATCTTATTGTTGTCTTATATCATATAACTCTTGAAAAGTGTTTGAGCTACTTGCTTCTTCTTTTATGCTTATGTCTTCTTTTTCTTGAGGGGTTTCTTCGTTGTATTCCTCTTCTTTTTGAACTCTTAGAGAATCTTCTTCTTCTTCCTCCTCTACTTCTTGGACATTGGTTTATGATAACAAAGGAACATGGTGCTCTAGCTGGTCTCCAAAAGTAGGTACATAGCATTCTCCTTTGTATTTTGGGTTCTTAGTACCAATATGCAGTAATCTCTCATATGTCTAGGGTATGAGTTCAACTTCTTCTTCATCTTTATCACTTCCTTTATCAAATATTGGACCATCTCTTGAGGTAGGATGTTCTGATTTGTTATTGAAACCTAATCATATCTTGTCTTTAGTGTCCCTGGATTCCATATGAATTGGTTCAATGAGTCCTTTGCCTTTATCTCCTAAAGGTCCTTTCCCTTTGTATACCATTTGTTTAAAAACATCATAACCTTTGCCACATTTTTTGGGAGATATATCAACATTTTTTAATTCATTTTCTCCTTTTTCTCCTTTATAGAGCCATGCTAAGACTACTTTATCTTCTTTTTCTTCCTCTTGAGAAGTTGAGGCTCTAACCATGCCAGTGGGTTCATGAATGAATTTTCTTGTTGAGGTAGAATGTGCAAATGATGGGTAGGGTCTCCCAAATGATCTTGGAGAGACAAAAAATTTATCCAATGACGGTGTTATATCCAATATATATTCCCCCATGTTAGTTTCTTCAAATTTTAATGTTTTTCCAAAACTTCACATCACCATGTCTTTAGAGGTTACAGCTGAGAATTCTTTTGTAACTTCCTTGTTGTGAGGAAAAATACTATCTTCCTTGATGTTGTTGCAAGTGTATCTTGAATCTACAAAGATTGTTACTTCTACTCCATTGTGTGGGAATATGATACAATGGTTGTAAGTAGATGGCACCGCTTGCATTTTGTGTATCCATGATCTTCCCAGTAATATGTTATAGGACAATGGTAGATCAAGAACTTGAAAAATCATATTTCATTCTATTGGTCCTATTCTTTGGTAAAACAACTAGTCCTTTGGATGACCTTTCTTCCACATCATAGGCCTTGATGGTTATCTTAATTCTTGAATCAATTATGTGTTCTGAAAGACCCAATGCTTTGACCAAATTGAGTGTACATATATTCAAACCTGCACCTCCATCTATCAATACACATTTTGTGTTGTGTTTGTGAATCAAAAATTCAATGTGTAGAGGTTGGTTTTATGGATGAGTCAAATATTTATCATCCTCTTCTCAAGAAGAGAGGTAATGAGGATCTGATATGTGATTAACCATTGCCTAGAATTTTTCTACATCTATGTCCTTTGGAACGTTAGCTGAATGTAGAGATTGTTCAAGAACTTCCCTATGCACTGAAGAGATTTTTAGCAACTCAAATATAGAAATTTGAGCCTAGGTTCTTTGCAATTGGTCTGCCAAGTTATAGTTAGCAGATGGTATGGGAACCATTTGTCTTGATGTTTTTGGTTTTGGAATTATGACAATAGGTGGTTTGGATGACATTGCCTGTTTGGATGAGGAATTAACCCATTTGATCATAATTTGTGCTTGACTTTGTGTTACTATGTTTAAGTGTGCCAACCTGTCCTTGAAACCTTTGATAGTGATCACATTGATTGATTCATTCTTTAAGTACAACATATTGATCACATTATCATTATGAGAATAGGTTTAGTTGACTTCATTTCTTTTTTCTTTAGAGGCTTCTCATTTTTTATAGCTAGGAAATGGTTTATTATAGGTCATGTGATCATCATTATATGTGTGTCCTTCTACTTTGATTTTTCCTCCATCAATGAGATCTTGTATAATGTGCTTGAGTGTGACACAATGGTTGATCTTATGTCCTTTGTTTTTATGTAACTCACAATATGCATTATCGTTCCACCATCTTGGTTTTACTTCCGGTTCCCAAGGTTTTGACTCTGATAAATTAATGATTTTGTTGTCCAAGAGAGTTTTCAAAACAATTTCAAGAGGTTCTCCCAATGGATTAAATGTCCACTGTGTTCTAGACACCCATGACTTATTCATTTTGGTATCATTGTTTGCTCGTGGAATTTTTGTCGTTGTCTTAGCTTCCTTACATGCTTGTAGGATTTTTTCAAGATTAAACACAACTGATTTAATGTTCATATTTGAAGCTTCCACCACTCCATAATTATCAACATTTTTGTTCTTTTTCCACCATTTAGGTTTGTTGTTATAGTTGTTAGTGGATTTGTAGTCATTAGAAAGCATGATTTCTCCTTTTTTAATCATAACCTCTTCTGCACGAATAACATTCTTAATCATTCTGTCAAAACTAGGAGAATCTTGCATTTGTAGAACATAATTCATTTCATGTATTAATTTATTGATGAAGATCTCCATCTTTTCCAATTCAGGTATTTTTCTTGAGTACCTTGCAAATAATTTCCTCCATCATTGCTAGAAATGTGTGAAAGATTCACCAGTTTGTTATTTGGTATTACAAATATCCATCATGGTGACATTGTGTTGTATGTTATAGGAGTAGTGTTGGAAAAATATTCAAATAAACTCCTCAAACATTTTTATACTAGGTGTGAGTTTGGAAAACCATTCCATGGCTTGTCCACCTAAACTTGCCGGAAATAGTCTCATCAATTATGTTGGTTCGTGCATAAATTCAATACTCAATGCGTAAAATTCTCTCACATGATCATGAGGATCCATTTCCCCCATGTATTTATCATACTTTTGTCTTGTTGTGTTTGGTGGAAAAGACACCATTTAAAAGTTCTTACTGAATGGGAGAAAACATATGTCTTCCAATGAACATTTCTTGGTTGGTTTAGTCTTTTCTTTCTTAAGCGTTGTGAGTTTTGTTTGCATTTGATAAAATTGTTTAGAGAGTATTGATATATTTGTTTGTATCTCTTCAGCTTTCAATCATTCGACATCATAATATTTAGGAAGTTTTACCCCAAGAGAAGCTAGGTGGAGAAATTTTTTTTCTTTGTCTTCTTCAATGATTTTATCCAAGGTCTTTTGAAACTTCCTACTTTGTTTGAGCCTATTGTATTCTTCTTCCGATATTTCTTCAACACTATCTGAGTCAAACAAAGGACAAACATGATTTCTTTCTTCTTGAATTTCCCTTTCATCTTGGTTATCATCTTGATCATATTTATCATAGGCAAAACTACATTATCTATTAGGTACATCCATGGTGGGTGAGTCTTGATAAAAAAGAGGGTTTATTCAAGATGTCTCTCCTCATTGAAATTTAAGAAATATTAAAGGTCTTTCTGAATCGTTAGCGAGATATTGTTTTCTTCTTTTGTTAAACATGAAAGTGGGATATCAATCTAATCAAAAGTGTTCCAATAGTGCCAAAAAGAATTTTTGAATTTCCAAATGCGTTTGTCAAAGTTATGGTGAGCTGGGATTCAAAGAAAATTTGTTTAGTAAAGTGATAACACAACTTGGGATCAATTATAACAACCCTAAATAATATATAAGGTAGGATTTCAATTTGATCGAGAAACAATGTCAGGTGGACCAACAAGAACAACATAGTCTGACTGAAAAGAAAAATGGGTATCTAAAACTACCAATTTTTTGATTCTAACACATGTGCTAGTACTCTCTATTGGAAATAATGGAATGGTGTACTAAGAGGGGAGGGATGAATCAATACCCTCAGAAATTTTATCACTTAACCTTAATCCTTTTTAGTAATCAATTGTATTACCAACCATATTATGCTATCTTATCTTTGTGTATGATATATCAATTCATAATTTAATAAGCATGTAAAACATTCATAGAAACATTCATGAAATGTATAAACACTTGACACAAGATTTGGTAATGCAAAAAACCCTGTTAGAAGGTAAAAAATATGGTGGGGATGAAACCCACAAAGCTTCACTATCTGCAGAATGGAAGGGGTCAGTTAAGGCTTACAATTTTGATCACTTCTGATGATCTACCCTATTAGGAGTATTATGTAGATACTGGTTAAGGTCTACTCTATTAAGAGCTTTAGCAACACTATTTAGTGTAAACTCAATTAAGAGATTTACAAAGGATTGTTAAATCCACCTTTCACAAGGATTTCTTCTATTTTCTACACTTGTTATAATGTAGTAAAAAATATTCAGTGATTTGAGTATATGCAATCTCCAATTGCTGATTATAGATCCAATAAAGATTGCATGTATAATGTATCACCTATTTTGATTGATCAATACCTTTGTTTCTCGGTAGCCTTGAATCTGGTTCTTGATAACCTAATTCATATTTTGTTGTTCTTCTACTTGAAACTCTTAGTCTAATCCATAGATGTGCTCCATGGCTACAATCATCATCACACACATGTGTTATGATAGATTACATATCTATATATACAATTAATTTGACCTATATGTGTTTCACGTATTACAATAATAACTATCTGATCAAAGGTTTACAACTTGACCTTGATCTCCTAGTTTACATCTTTCTAATCAGTTAGATTGATTAAAACAATTACAATTACATTGCTTGTCCCTAAAGAAATGGATTTAAAGCTAATAGAAAAGATAAATATAAAACACAAGTGTTTTATCTGATGTGGAAGTCAGATCCACATTTCTCAGGATTCTAACTGTCTCTCGGTAGAATGGTGCTCGAGTTTCTCTTTGGTCCGTCGGGTTCTTTTGTCATCATTTCTACCAGTTTTCACTGTACTCTACTTGTCGGGTTCCTCTGTTGGGTTTGTTGTGTCTGGCTCCCTTGTAACATATTTGGGTTGCACTTTTTCGTCAGGTTTTCTTGTAAACTGGTTTGTCGGTGTGCTCTATCCCTATCTTTCAGTGTTGGTGATACTGATGGTTCCAAAACTATTTTCCTTTCATATACTAATGGAAAAAATATGTCTTCAATCTCCCCCTTTGACATTAGTATCAAAAACTGATATGTGCAAATACTAAAATATTTAGTAATGTACACCATGTATTTCACTTTTCCATTTATGACCCCCCTATGTATATTCTAGTATAGTATACTTATATACACTTATCATTTCCTTTATAAAATTTTCCCATTTGTACCCTATCAATTTCCTCCTATACATATCATTTTCCCCCTTTTTTATAGTAAGGGAAAAGGTGTAATCACTTACAACTTGTCAAAAATGTGGTAGTGAGAGTTATTCATGTCCTCCATCATCTTCTACCATTTCTCTTATAGGTGTTATAGTGCCATTTTCTCTAATGTGATTCAGGCATGCATATCATAGATGTTGTCGGTGATAGACATATTTAGGGTGGCTATCAATTGCCTTGCCATTTTCATATGTTTTTGCAGTAGTGTCAAATTTGGTAAGAGTAGAGCCTGTAGCTTAGTTACCTCATCTTGAAACTTTGATTCTGCCTCTTGGATTTGAAGTCTCAACTTCTTAGCTTCCATTACCTTTGCATAATGAAACTGTATTGCATTGTTTTTTGTTGAGAGACTTTGAGGACTAGAATTAAGATCTGCATCTATTTGTGCAATCTTTTCACTATTCTCCTTAGTGAGTTTCTCTAAAGTGCTTAACTTTTGAACTAAGGCTATTGCTTCTAAAATGATAGGTTCTAACTCACTTAATTTTTTAGACATCTTCACCTTGTTCTCTACCACTTCTTGGCTGATTTTCTTAGTTAATTTGTACTGGTACTTCTACTCTACTCGTTCTTCAATTGCTTTTTCTGCATCCACATTCTATGATTGGATGGCATTGGTAAGAATGGTAAGTTGTTCAAGGATTGGGGAATTGTGATCAACATCTATGTCAGGAACAATCTGTGTTAATATGTCCCTTATCATTTGTATCACTTGTGATTCCTTGTGCTACTTCCTAAGATTTTCTTTAATATCTTTTCACTGACATATTTCTCCATACTCAATTAGAGATTCATAATCCAATGTAGTTGGATCACATTTCAGTATCTCTATAATCTCATCAAGTGTAACTTGTAGTTTGTTTTTCTTCTTCTTCTTCTTGGATATTTTATGGGAAGTACCTAAATGTAGCACCAAAGCAAGATCCTTTTCTTGGTCAAATGTGCTCGATGAATGGTTTGGTGGTGTTGAGTCTTTTGCCTGCTACTCGGTATCTGCCTATCGGTTGGGAGTGGATGTCTCTACACCAACCTTCGGTTTATTTGCAGCATCTCCTTCGGTATCCTTCAGAGTAGCATAATATTTCTTCTCTTCTTCACCTTTGTCTTTGTTCTCTCCATCTGTTTCTTTTGGTTCTCCATCTACTACATTCTGTTCATCATTTATATCTTTATTTTCATCATTACCCTTATCCTCGGGTATGCTTGCATCAAGCTCAGGTGAGTTTTCCTTTTGAGAGATTATGTTATTAGCTTGTATTAACAATGAAATTTGGCCTGATATATTCACCTGTGTAGCATCTTTTTTTGTTTCTTGTTCATTGGTTTGGTTTGGGACAACAGTGACATCTTCATCTTTTTGTACCTCATCTATAGGATTTCCTCCAGTAATATCAATGATAGTATTATGAGGCCATGTTTCATCTACAATGTCCATATCCTTCTTACATGTCGTGTTCAATGCTTCTTCATTTACATCCTCACCACCACTTATAGTAATGTGCTCTAGACTCGGTTTATCCTGATCTTCAACATTATGCGGCTTGTCGGTAAGATCTAATTATGGTTCAAGGCTTGAATCCCTTTTTGGTACATCAAGGATCTTTCTCCATTCATCCTAACTTTTTCTATCAAGTTCAATTAGATTTCCCTTTAGCACTTGGTAGGCTCCTAATTTTTGTGAGAACCTTTTGGAATGTTTCTTCATCATTTCTTCAATCTCTTCCATCTTAGATTCAGGTGGCATGACTGAAACTAGGGCTCTTTCCCTTATTTGTTTCTCTTCTTTTAGTGCATATGTCCACCTTGCTGACAACATATTCATAAGTTCTTGTGGCATCTTATCTTCAAATTGTATTGGTACATATTTAAATACACACATTGTTTTTTATGATTGCCTCTTCTAACATATCCTGGTCCTCGGGGTCCAGAGTTAGCCATTTTCTAATCTTGGGGTCAGTTATTGAACCTAACTTAATAATTGATGCACATACATCATCAATGGTGGTAGGGAACTTATTCTTAATAGGTTTTTCATCATGTTCAATGTCCTCAATGTCTTCCTTAGTTATGAGGAACTTTCTTCTTTTTTTTGTGCCTTTTTCCCTGTTTGAGGCTTCCTTTTGTATGTCTATACTTTCCCTTTCTTGACCGGTGAAGGACTTGCATCCTTTGTTGTCTAACTTGTGGTCCTTGATGTAGTTGTAGTTATTGGCTTCTTTGCTGGTGGAGGTGGTGCATCGGAATCTATGTATTCTGAGTCACTCAAATTTTCTTCTTCACCGACGGGTGACTGTCCCTCGGTGTCTTCTTTCTATTCAGACTCTTCATCATTTACTAACAAATTTTTCTTTAGTGACTTGACCATTTTGTCCTTCTTCCTGTCAATCTTTTTCACAACTAATCATGTTTTAATTCTTTCCTTGGCTTCTTCATAGGTTCCAAACATAGGTTGTGACTTGTCCAATGGTTCATTAATCAATGCTTCAATAACATTGGTTGCTTGATCTATGTTGACCTCATAGTCAAGAGGTGCTAACCATGCTATCCTCGGTACAACTGGTTTGATATAGGTGTAATCAGTGTCCACCATAAAACATATATCAGTTTTGTACTTTTCTACTAATTGCTCTAGAATTCTTTTATGCATTCTTTCCTTAAAACCAGTAAAGTATTCATCCATAAATGATACAAAGTTATTACCTAGTGACTTGATGTATTCACTGATTTGTATAGTCACTGGTCGGGAAGTATCCCAGTTGACATTTCCTATGGATGGGAAGGATTCTTGAAAATATAAAAATATGCACATTATAAGTGAACCAAACTTACATGAGTTAGACTTTGCAGTCTCTATTGGCCTCATGTTCTCCTCCAATTGCTTCATTAGAAGCTCAGATAAGTCCAATTTTAGACCCTTCTTTACTATCTTATGGGTAGTGTCACCTGCTCCACATGAAATGTTGTTTAACCTATTGGCCTAGTAGAACTTGTAGCCTAGCACACTTGCACTGAATTTTAGTTATGGATCTTTGATGGTGTTAACCTTTAATCCTCTATTATCCCATACTGCACCTGTCATCTTCTCAATGTTAGGGCGAGGAGGGTGTTTAAGTGCCTTGGGCTTCTTGGTTATAGGATAATTGGTCACAGCGTGTATCACATGTCTGGTGATTAGTTTTGGCTCATCTAGCCACATCTTTTATTCGTGCACTCTGCTTAACACTACCCAAATCCATTCAGTCTTGACCTCTCTCGAGAACATTAGGGAATTTTTCATCCCTTTCACCTCGATATGTTTTTTCTCTTCTTTGATGTTCCCGTCTGTACATAGCTTCTTGTAAGCTTGCTCAACTTCCAGCTCTCCAATTTCAGAAATCTTACAGTGAATGTAGGATCAAACATCCCCGATCAGTAAAACCCTAGGTGGTATTGCTGAAAAAGATCTAGCGTTGTTGGGTTAAAATGCATACTTTGGAAAGAACTTATAATGAGGTTCCTCACATGTAGTGTTCTTGATGAGGTTAACCTTCTTATCCTTCACATTTTTCAACTTGGAAGTGTGAGACATGGTTGCCATTATTTCTTGAAAATTAGGGCTTTCCTTCAAAAAAAATAGTGAGCTCGGTGATCTTTGTTACTTACTTCAACCTTCTATAACTGTTGCTGTTTAGAATTTGAATGTCGTGAATATTCTTGGAGTGCTCTACAATCTGGTCACTCTAGTTTCACTTTGCTCTATTTTGCTTCTTCACTGGTGAATAATGAGCTCTTCCATCACCCTATTTATAGACGATACCCTAAGTGGCACATTTAATGCTTCAACCACTTGTCGGGTGTCAAAGACAGAGTTTCTCAGGTTACATGCCAACTTTTGTTTTTGGTGAAAACTTGATGCTCGGGTCATGTGTTAACTCATTCAACTTTTCACATATTTACCGATGGATCTTGGTATCTTGCGAAGACAACAATACTTTTTGCTTAATTACCGACAAGTCTCAGGTTGCATTGATAAACTTGGTTTTTACATGTACACCAACGATTCTTGGTAAGCTTTGATAACTTAGCTTTATGTGTACACCAATGCTTTTCGGTATGCATTCAACTGACAAGATTGAATTCATAGAATCATAACAAGTAATACCAAAGTGCATCTTTAATCATGTTGATTTGGCATTCTAACTATGTATAATGGAACTGATGTAAAGTATAACTTAGTATAGTGCAATTCCATACTTACTTGTTTATCTTAGGTGGGGGTGGTGATGTCACCAGATCCATTGGATAAGGTTTCACCATTTGCATTGCTTGGTCCAACATCTTCAATGTTTGTAGCTTTCCTCCACAATTTGTTTCTCATCTTCCTGATGTCTTGAATGGTGTTTCCATTGGAACAGGTGCTTGTCTCTATCACTCGGTCTCTGGAGTCCTTCCTTAGATGACCAACTTTATGATAGTGTAGACATGTCATTCTGAGGTTAGTCCAGCTCCTAGACTTTCTCATCCATTGTCTCGTGTAGTTTGCAGCTATGTGTCCAAATCTTCCACATGTTGTGCAGTTTGCCCATGTATTGTAATCCCAAACATATGAGTTACCGACTCTTTTTGGTTGATAGGTAGTTTCATTTTCTTTAGGATTCCATGCTTGACTTTTCTTCTTACTGCATTCAAAAGATGTGTACCCATGCATTTTGCAAGAAGGATAGTATTTGTCCATGTAGGTTTCCTTCTTTGTTTGTTTCACCTTGGATTTATATTCATATGCCTTATGTCCTTTCTTGTTACATTTATAACAAATTCCTATGAATGAAGGTGTCGATTTAGGAATACCTTTTATTTTTCTCCTACAAACATTTGATGTGTGACCTGGTTTTCCACAGTGATTTCATGACTGCTTTCTTGATCTTGGATTTGTGTAGACATTCTTTGGATCAACTTGGTATGGTAAATCTCCATTCTCGGTATACCCTAGTCTGGTATTGTTGTTGACTCTTCTTTGTCCATCCAAAAAATCATCCATCCTTTTGGTTCTTTCTTGAGCTCTCTTGATCATGTCATTGTGTTGTTGCTGAATTCTCACTTCATGCTTCAATCTTTCATTTTATTCTCTTAGTTCACCAATAGCTTCCATCTTTCCATTCAGTTCTATGTTCATTCGGTGAATTAGGTGGTCATTACTACAAAGATTATCACCTTTCAGGGTGAATTAGGTGGTCATTACTACAAAGGGTTTATTTTGGGCATCCATTTGCAATTGTCCCCCATAGAATTACACAAGGAAAAATTGAGGCATATAGCCCTATGAGTACCTAGACGAGTGTAGTCTCCCAATAAATATTCAAGCGGCTGCACTCTACACACATCCAAGCATGTCCAAGGAATGATGGTCGAAATTGCAAGGACAAAACTGATTACGTCTTTCGATATTTTAATCTCAAGGAAGCATTTTGATTATAGTGAGATGGAAGGGCTGGTGTTCATGTGTCCTCACTTGGGTCATTCCCAGGAGATTTCTCCCTCAACTGACAGACCCTCTAAAATTTAAATAAATAAAGAGGATTGGCAACTTAGGAGTCTAGATTTATGATTCTTCACAAAGAAGAAGAGCATACTCTCATATCCATGTCATTTTCTCCTATCAAACACACAAGACAAGGTTCTTTCCCTCAAATTATGGAATTCAATCGCTTAATCCCCCATCTTGAGTTTCTAATTTTCCACTTGGGAAAAGAGTGTAAGCCTCTAGTTGGATTAAGAACTAAATTCAAATTCAAAAATTAAATTCCTAGAAAAGAAACTAACCAGGAAATTTGTTTAATTGATTTGTTCATTTTCCCCAATTTCTTTTCAAAGCTTAATTTGAGGTTTGAGGTTCTGATTTTCCAAAAAGGAAAAGAGCATGCTTTCTACTAAAATGAGCAATCAAAGAGAAATTGTATTAAGTTTCAAATTGCAAGATAAGTCTAGTTGATCTTTTGAAGGAAACCTACAAAACCAAATGCTTAAAATTTGCTTTGTTTTTGTTCCATTCTTTATCCAAGGAGATCTTTCACAGCGTCCTGCAAGCGCTAGTTAGGCTGTCAAAAGATCACATTCATCCAAAACACCCAAGGTTAGCTGATTAGTGGATAAATTAATCAGTCATGCAATTAAACCAACCAGATGCAATCCTGAAAACTACTAAATGTGATGTTCTTTACTAAATGCGATCCAAGAATAATTAAATGCAATAAAAGATCCTAAATGCGATCCTCTACCCTAAATGCGATCCTCCTTTTACCAGATGCAAGCCTTTATTGAATGTGAGCCAGGATATCCAAGATGTGATTCTTGATTTCTTGGATGAGATTCAGGATGCTAAAATGTGATATTTCCTTTCTAAATGCGAGTTTGCATAAAAAAACTAGAATAAAAAAGTTAAATATGAGCTAAAAAATAGATAAAAATCTGGGGCTTGGCCCTATGGGGGTGCTATAAATGTGTGTGTGATTATTGTACCTACAAGCTGCAACACAACACTTCAATATAGAATTGCATCAATGGTTAGAATCATCAAATTCAATTTAAAAATATAGAAAACTAAATGAAACCAACATATTTCTTCCTATCTACAAAGAGTATGATTTAAGCTATAAGTTTGCCCTCATATTATGCTCAAAATCAGTGACACATTCAGTCCTAGAATGGAAGATTCAAGTAAAATTAATACTATCTATCATGCAATTCAAGCTGAAATGAATCATTAAGAACAAAATGAAATAAGTTATTTAATTAGCTATGAATTCATGAAACCAGATGAACATCACAAGAGTGCAATAAGAATTCTAAAAATTAGGACCTATTGAGCTCAAAATTCAATCCTTTTATAGAATAATTTGAGAAATGAAGGGTTGAGATTGCTTTGTGAGGAGAGGTGAGGATTGCATCTTTGGTGATCCAAGTGAGTTAACTCTCATTAGTTCATGGATTTACTTTCCATGTGCAAGTGATGAGTTGTATTTTGAGAGTTTTATTAATTCCCTTTAATTAATTACTTTAGCCAAGGATTTAATTGGGTTGATTTGATTTAAATAGGCCAAGGTAATTAATGTGAGGTAGTGATGAAATCACTTTGATTTTAAGAGATTATTTTGATTTTGATGAATTATACCAATAATTAAATAGTTGGATTGACATAATTGAGGGTATTATCACATTTAGGGAAAATAAGGTCTCTGTTTAGAGTAGACCAAATTAGGGTGATTACAATAAAAGCCACTGATATCAGAATGTAAATGAGGATATAAAATTCCTCTCCTATACCTTATACTTGCAAACGGGATGACTGTAAGATATCAAAATTATAGCTCTTTATTTTTATTTTATGGGGCAAGACCAGAGATTTTCTCTGCCCGACTCTTTCCTACTAGTTCCCCTAGTGAGCCGGGTTGTATATTGGTTTAACATTAATAAAATATTATTTGGCTACGACCTTTTACCTATATAGAAAAACATATATATAATTCTAATTCTAATTATATATATTTATTAAACATATCTCTTAATATATATTATTTACCGCCTCCATAATATATATGTTTACTATAAATATATTTATTATAATATTATAATCTCTTGTTCTATTCTTATTCCTCTCATGAAGAGCATCCATATATATATATTCTTCTCCTATTCCATACCTTTGGGAATGATTTCAATCCTTATTAAATATCGTTGGTATTGAATAGTTGCATCTTATTGGGAAGAGACACACCCTTTTATCAATAATTAATTAATATTTCTTTGTATGCCACTCTCTCTCTTTATGTGTGTACTTTTTTCTTATTTTTCTCCCCTTCCAAATGAAATTATATTCTTCATTTTATATCTCATATTTGAGGGAGTCGCATCTTTTCATTTCATGCCTTTTGACCACTCATTAAACTTAATTATATTTTAATTTAATTCTTTTAAATTTTGTACTTAGATTTTATTTATAATTCTTTTATATATAATTATATTTTAAATTTAATTCTTTTATATACTAATTCTGATTTTATTTATAATTCTTTTATATTTCAATTGTATTTTAAATTTAATTATTTAAATTTAAATTTAAATTTTATTTATATTTCAATTTAATTCTTTAATTCTAATTTAGATTTTGTTTATATTTTAATATATATTTTTTGGTCAGTAAGGTTTTTTCATATATATATTAAAATAAAGCAAATTACATCTTTCAGCATCCAACTACAAATATCGTCTATCAGTTATATTGGGCATTTACCCATCATTTCATTCTATAACAACTATATGTCTATCTATGGATCTGCAAACTTTAGCCATATTTCCAATTACAAAAGATACCATCATTAGTCACATTTTCCAAAAATAGCAAAAAAGAAACATTTTGAAGGCTGCACCTTGTCTGCATCCATTACGTCATCCTTTAACACATATTTTGTCTGCACAAAACCACCTTTTCGAATATCCACCATCTGCATTATCAGTCGCAAAAAAACCAAAATGGAGAGCCACCTACTTAGACCGCCATCTCTATATATCATCGGCCTCCTCTCTTGTTTTGTTGTCTTTGGGGCACATGCTGGTTGAAGATGTTGGCAACCATTCTAACTCAAGCATTATGCAATGCCAATTCTGTAGTGACCCTCTGCCACCCCTCCACCGCGTGGTTGAACATCAAGGGTTTTTCAACATCGTCTCTCCACCTCAAGAATGGGATGAGCCCATACCTTCTACCCTCCTCATCGTCTTCAAAACACTTCGATATGTCAGATCTAATTCCTGGAATAGTCCATTCCAATATGGAATCCAACCTTTCTAAAACATCATCTTCAAACAAAGCCCTGGTTACATTACCAACTTCATCCACACTCTTGTTAATCTCCAAACCCCATGCTATAAAGACTGAAATGCAGTCCAAATTCATGTGCCTTTTAATCTTTCTTTCCTAAAATTGTTCCCCTATCACTGCTATGACTGCATTCGCCATTTCATTTATTTTGATCTTTACCAGGCCCTGAATCCTTTCTTTACTCATTGGCCCTTTAAAGGCCTTCATTTGTTTTTTGGAATCAACACTGAAGTTTGCCTCCATCTTCGAATCTTGCACGATTTCCTTCCCACCGTTGCAGCTGCAAACTTCACAACCTACACACCAGTAAGTGGTTTTGTTCCTCCACTGTCATCTATTTAAAACTTTTTACTTGGCTTGTGCTATAATCCATCCATTTCATTATGATTTATCTTGAATAAAATTCTGTCGGCAATCGTTAAAATACCTTCAAAACACATCCCATCCAATGTTGTCGGATAGTCCTTTAGCGCTATGACGTCATTCTTTCTACACTCTGTCCTTTCATCGCCAGTTGAAATATGTGAGCTTTCCTGCTTGCTTCCACCTATGTGTTATTACTTTGAACATATTCCTTCATCATTAAAAGTAATCATACTTAAATCCTCCCACACAACATCGTATATGGTGGGAGAGGGTCTATTTGAGATCTTTGTTGTCAGTGATCCATGTGTTATCAATTGGAACTATTTCATGCTTAGTCATATGCAATTCTATCATTTTAAATTTTATTAGTAAACATCATTTGTATTGGTAGTGAGACTATTTATAATTGGCAATGAGATTTTCTTATTTTAGGGTAGATAGCCTGATCGACAGTGAGCCAACACACAGTGAGAAAACTACTAGTGAGCCCTTGTAAAATTGCCTTAACCAGTGTCACCTTGACTAGTGTTCATTTCATGAGAATTAGTTTCTCTATGGTTTTTCCTGGTGCTGGTGCCCAAAAATGATGGATTCACTTTTGGCCAACTGATAGGTATAATGGAGATGCACCACTTGATACCTCTGTAATTTTGGCTTAATCAAGCCAAGGCTGGTAGGCCTAATTTCACTTTGAACTATCAAATTTTCTATGTTGTAGAACTGCGTACACAAACAAACAAAGTTCCTCCCAAGGTGGTGAATAATCCCTGGAGGAAAACAAAAAATCGTCTGATAATTTCTAATATGTAAAGTTTAAACTAAACTGGATAACCATTAAGAATCCTAATTGTAATGCTTTGAAAAAATGATTAAATTATCTACAAACTACAAAGTATAAACCAAATGACAATTTCCAAATAATGATTAGATCAGTGCCTTCTAAATACTTGGGCTATGGAGTCAGAAAAATTTCAATCCTACGTACGATCGGAGACAGTTTTAAAAAACTTACTTTAATAAGACAAGACTATCATCTCAAGGGCTTCCACTCAAAATATAACTCAAACCAGATTACATAGTTAGTCTTATCAAATTTAACTTTCTTCAAGAGACCAACAAAAACAAAGGAAGATTCACAGATCTTTTAGTTGATATTCAAACTGTATATTGATTTTGAGTTATAACATTCAAGGAATTTAACACAATGAAACACTCTATAAAATAGAATATCTGAAAGACTAATTGAAAACATATAACTTATAACCACTAATAAAAAGAAATGAGACTTATCTTTATTGATGTTGAAAAAATGGACATAAGAGTTCATAGTTGCAGTTGTTGAACAATTTTACCTTTACTGTAAAATGTATTTGTAATGTCTCTCACATTGGTCCTAGTATCCCATATTTATAAAATTTTAGGGATGCATAAACGCTTCAGACCAATGCGTCTCTTCAAAACTAAAAACTAATCAACAATTGAACACTTAATAACAAAATTACAAATGTATAACTGTCCCAAATGATTAATGAATTAATAAATCAATGTTTTGCTAAAGTTTTTGAAAAAATCTCTCCTCCACTTTCATTTTGTAAAGTACTTTTCCGCTTAGCAAATATTTGAATAATCAAATCCCTGTGTAATAATATCCTTTCCTCCACATAAAATCCAAAAAATTAGATTTTCATTCTTCATTAGGGTTTTAATATGTCAAAAGATTTTTATAAGTTCTTGGGCATATCAAATGTAGAGAATTAAAATATATTTTCAAAAATGAGCTTTACCAAATGATATATTTCATAAAATTAACAATGGGAAAAAACATTAAATTGGAAATAATAATGATATTAAACATAAATACATATCCACATTTGATTCCAAAAAATAATTTAATCATTTAAAAATCCAACATTGGTTATAATTTTTTTATAAATTAATTCTCCAAACAAAACCTTTAAAAATATTTATAATTATATGGCCAAGAAAAATAAGCCTCGACATTAGATCAAATTCCAAAGATTTACTCTTGCAATTAGTCTTATAGGTAAAAACAATGTAATTATATATTTTCACCCTTACCCATATTTTCAAGAAATATAATAGAGCAATTGGTTAAGAAGGGGGGAATGGGTAGTTAGGGTAGTTAAGGGTTGGCTTGAGAGGTCGAGTGTTCAACTCCTGATCGCCACCCTTTCGCCCAACATTATTATTATTCTTTTATAATTATTTTTTATTTCAAATAATATAAATGCATTTAACACATTGAAATAAAATATTTAAGTTTTGCTCATAAATATAAAAATAGAACAATAACAATCATTAGGGACCTTTTAATTATTTAATTTTTGAAAATAGGGAAATAATATAAAAATAACAATAAATATTTTACTTCCCTGATAATTTTGTATATATTTGGCCCTGAATTTTCAGGTGTCAACACCTGGTTTGGGTTTCTACGTAAATTCTGGTGTTCTTTGTGTTGATGGTTTTGTGCTTTCATGTGTACATTTGTTATAAGTTTCTAAATGGTTTAAGTTCTTACCGGTTTAGTAAAGTTTTAATAATTATTTGTGAATAACTGATTCACCCCCTCTCTTAGTTATTCGGCGTGTTCAACATCATCATCTACTTGAGGTGGAAAATTTATAGGTATCCTCTAAAAGTGAGAATTTTCCTATGTGTTCTTTAAGTAAACTTAAGAAATATGTGTGATTAAGACCTAGGTGTTGAACTTGCAAGGTACAACACTAGGCATAATACCCCTTTCAAACCAACAACCCTTTTAGGTGCAATTTAGGGAGAAAGTACACAAATGAAAATGATGCAATATACAAAATGGGTCCTAGCTAGAAGGTCATGCTAGGTACTCGTGTATAAATGCAAAGCAATCTCTCGCAAGTAGAGATTAGTCTATCGAATAGAATAATCTCACATAGTCTAAATAGGAAGGCTTGGTAACACTTGTTCTTTCCTTTCATAGATTAGTTGCATTGTACTTTCATTTTCATAGACTAGTTTGCATTATCATTTAGATTTGCATTGC
>MU226021.1:681053-706606 GCA_018584345.1 Thuja plicata
ATCTACACATTAACACCTTACATTTCAAGATAATCAATTCACAAACAATCTATAAATCAAATCAATCATTTCTATACCTTATCTATTACATTTTAGTAAGATCATATCATCCCATATGATAAACAATTTTTTTCTTATCTTACACTGAGAGTCAGTTACATCCCGCAAAAAGTGGATCTGACTTTCCACGTCAGATAAATCACTGAAGTTTTATATTTAGCTTCTTGATTTATTTTAAAACCATTATGTGAGGGAAAATCAATGTAATTATTATTGTTTTTATCAGTTTAAATGATTTAAAACATGCAAACTAAAGGATCAAGGTCAAGTTGTATACCTTGGATCTAGAGTTAACATTGTAATGCGTGATTCTAAAATAGGTCAAAGAAATTGTATAAATAGATGCTCAATCAATTGTGAACATGTTGTTCGATGATGATTTTAGCCACTAAGAGCATCTAAGGATCAGACAAGAGAATACATGTAGAAGCACTGACAAAGATCAAATCAGTTCTCAAGAACAAGAACCAAGGCTACCAACAAGCAGGAAAAGGTATTAATCAATCACTATAGGTGATATTCATATATTGTAAGCTTTAATGGATATGTATTCAGCAATTATAGATTGCATACAGTCGGTTCATACATATTGTACACATTCTAACAAGTGGGGTACACTTAAGAAGTCCTTTCAAGGAAGGTGGATTTAACAATCCTATTGTAAATCTCTTAACCGAGTGCACACTACATCAGTGTTGCTAAAGCTCTTAACAGAGTATATCCTAATAGGTCTCCACATTAATAATTCTAACAGGGTAGATCATCAAAAGTGATCAAATTGTAAGCCTTAACAGACTCCCTTCCATTCTACAAATAGTGAAGTTTTGTGGGTGCCATCCCCACCGCAGTTTTTACTTCCTAACAAGAGTTTTCTGTGATATAATATCTTGTGTTATGTGTCTATTACTTTCATGAATGTTTCTATGAATTTTGCATACAATTAAGTTTATGGATTAATATTACATGCATAAGAAAGAACATCAGATTTGGTCAATAATACAATAAAGATTGATTACTAATGAAGAAAGGTGAAAAGTGTTAAAAAATTTAGAGGTACTCATTCACCCCTCCCCTCGAAGTACTACTTCCCATTAATCCCAACAATTGGTATCAGAGATGAGTCTCTTCTTGGAAAGCTTAAAGCCTTAAAATAAAATATCATACAATGGAGAAGTACAAACTTGATAAAAATATTGAGAATAAAAAGCTTGAAATTCAGATGTTCTATGAACAATATAAAGAAGCTAGAATCAGTATGAGATAGTTGTTGGATGAAAGAAAGAACATGACATCTCACAGTAATGAGACAGATTATCATGAGGAAGAGATTCTAGATTTCTTTGAGTGTTCAGGATCAAATCAAGCAAAGCATTAGATACATCAGAAGAAAGTATCACAAGCCTAACTGAAATCAATCTACATCTGGCTGGACAAGTCAAATCTCTACAAATCGGTCAAGAGACACGGATGGTAAGGATGATTGATGTCATGAACAATTCTAGGCAAGCTAAACAAGAAAGAACACTAGCTAATGATGATAGAATAAAGATCACGGAAAAGCTACAAGAAAAGGAGTTTGAGATACAAAGACTTTCAGAGCATCACCATGAGGTTTCAAATCAAATTATTCTTATGATTCAAGAAGCAAACAAAATGAATATGGAACTCATTGAAAGAATACAGATTATCAGTGAACTAAGAGAAGAGAATGAAAAACTAAAGTATGACTTTAGAATTCAACAACAAAATAATGACATGATTAAGAGAGTTGAAGAGAGTACAAAAAGGATGGATGAATTATTGAATGCACAAAGAAGACCCAACACCAACACTGGACTAGGATACACTGAGCATGGAGAGTCATCAAATGAAGCTGATCCAAAAGATGCCTACATCAATCCTAGACCAAGGAAGCTAACATGAAATCACTATGGAAATAAAGACCACACCTCAAATGTTTGTAGGAGCAAAGAAAAAGGTATTCCTAAATCCACATTTACATTCATAGGACATTGTTATAATTGTAGCAAGAAAGGACATAAAGCATACAAATGTAAACCAAAGGTGAAAGAACCAAAGAAGGAAACCTATATGGACAAGTATTGTCCCACCTACAAAATGCATGGGCACACATCTCTTGAATGAATGAAGAAGAAAATTGAAGCATGGAAACCCAAAAATCAAGAAAATGCATATAAACTGAGCAAAGTCGGTAATTCATATGGTTGGGACTACAATACAAGGATAAACTGCATAGCATGTGGTAGATATGGTCACATTGTTGCAAACTACATGAGAACATGGACCAAAAGGTCTAGAGGCTGGACCAACCCTTGAATGGCATGTTTGCACTGTCATAAGGTTGGACATTTAAAGAAGGACTACAGAGACCAAATAACAGAAACCACCACTTTTACAAATGGTAACACCATTGAAGACATCAAGAAAATGAGAAAGAAAATGTGGAGGAAAGCTTCAACCATTGAGGAAGTTGGACCAAGCAATGCAGTAGGTGACACCTCATCCCATGGATCTGGTGACATCACCACCCCCGCCTAAAGATGAACAAGTATGGAGCTGCACAACACCAAGTCATATTTTGCATCAGTTCCATTATACAAATTGATAGATAGTCAACATCTACATGAATAAAGATGCATATTATGTTACTTGTTACAATTTTGAGAAAACAACCTCGTCGGTAAACACATACTGAAAAACATCAGTGAACATAAAAGGATGAGTTGTCTACACTTATCGAGAATTGTCTGTAAACACATAAAAAGGCTAAGTCGCTAATGTAACCCGACACCCGTCAGTAAGGAAGCAAGGTTACAATGTTGTCTTGACACTACAACCAAAATCCATTGGTGAAAGCAAGAATCTTAATAGCTATCCTGAGAATCCTTTCAACACTGAGAATGTTATTTGAGAGTTTACCCGATGAACTCTGTCTTCATGACCCGATGAGTTGTTGAGCATTCATGACAGACTTAGGGCAAAAGTCTATAAATACTCGATGAAAGCACTTCATTTTTCACACATGAATTAAGCAAATAGAGCAGAGAAAAAATAGAGTGAAAAGAGAATAGTTAGCAGAGCGTCCTTGACTCAATCCAACACACTCCAAATAGATCACTCACAAGTTACACAGATCGAAATAAGTACCAAGCGTACCAAAGAACTCTATTATTATATTCAAAAAATCCCTAAATTCAAAACACAATGGCAACCACTACAAGGACAGTCGAATTGAAGAGTGAAAAGAAGAATGTCATTAAGTTGATCAAGAATAGCACTTGTGTGGAACCAAAATACAAGATATGCCCAGAGATTGCATCACAACCTGATGATTCTGGCACATTTTCAAAAATTCCACCTAGGGTTTTGCTAATAGAAGATGTCAGATTGTATATCCACTGCAAGATCATTGAGATTGGTGATCTGGAGATAGATCAAGCTTACAAGAACCTATGTGATGGTCAAGGGAACCTAAAGGAAGAACACAAGAACTTACAAGTAAAAGGGATAACAAATTCCCTATATTTTCTGAGGGTTTTCAAAAATGACTAGATTCGGTTAGTTCTAAGCAGAATGCACGATCAGAAGCTATGGTTGGATGAACCCAAATAGATTACAAAGGATGTGTTACATGTTGTAGTAGGTTACCCTATTACCAAAAAACCAAAAGCCCATAAGCACCCCTCTTGACCAGAAGTTGAAAAACTCACCAATGCTATATGGGATAACCGAGGACTTAAGGTGAACACCATCACCAACAAGGAACTAAGGTTTGGTGCATGTGTCATAGGGTACAAAATATTTCAAGCTATCAGGCTAAACAACATAGCATCAACAACAATAAGCACATCTTACAAGATTGTCACAAAAGGAATATAGATGGATCTATGTGAGATCATGCTGAAGCAACTTGATGAGAATATGACAACAATCAGGTCTGCCAAGACAAACACATGTAAGTTCAGCTCACTTATAATGTGTATATTCTTTTCTTTTCAATAATACTTTCCTTTAATTGGCAAAGTGTAATGGGACACCACCAATCTAGTCACATTATAGATAAGTAACCTTATCAAGTCACTAGGTGACAACTTTGATTCAGTGATGACTGAATACTTCCTTGATTTCAAGGAAAAGATGATGGAAAGAGTAAGGATCCCTGAACAATTAATTGAAAAACATAGGGATGATATATGTTTTATGGTGGATTCATATTTCACTCATATTAAGCCAGTTGTACCAAGGAAAGCCTAGTCACCACTTCTTGACTATGAGATTAACATAGATCAAGCGACAAATGTAATTGATGCATTGTTGAATGAACCACTTGGCAATAAGCAACCAAGATTTGGAACATATGAAGAGGCAAAATCTAAGATAAAAATAGGCCTAGCCATAAAGAAGACTGTCAACAAGAAAAACAAGATGGTAAAGAATCTTGAGAAGATGTTGTCGATAAATGAGGAGGAGAAAGAAAAAATAGAGGAAACTGAGGAACAGGATGCCATCGGTGAAGAGCAAGATGAGCAAGAATTAGATTCTGAGGCCACTGATTCTGATGTGCCTCCACCTCTAACCAAGAAACCAAGGACCACAATAGCTTAGAGGAAAAGGATCCAAACTACAAAGAAAGATATAACACCTCTTAAGAAAGGTCAAGTGAGGACCTATAAGAGTAAGCAACAAACAAAGAATCAAATACCTACCAAAAGCAGGAGAAAACTGGTCAGAACCAAGGCCAACATTGAAGATTCAAAACATGACGAGCATGAAGTAGAAAATAAAATATTAACCCCTAGAATAATTGATGAGACTACTGATTCAATTGCTACAACAGGTACCATGACTGATAGGAAATTCAAACAATGGGTAAAAATGGAGCCCAAGGACAAAAATAAAATAGAAGATGCAATAATCAGGGCTATGGTCAACTTCAAATATGTACCAGTTGAGTTTGCTAGCAAAATACCCAAAGAACTGAGTGACATAATTTTAGCACGATGGTCTTATGCTTTGCACACAGAAAGGGAAACAAGGGAGAGGATACTTGTAATACTCATGCCTCCCAATCCAAAATGGAAGAGATAAAATAGATGATGAAAAAGCACTCAAATAAATTTGTAGCAAAGATAAGAGCCTACAAGGTGCTACAGGGGAAGTTGTTAGATCTTGATAGCATGACAGATGCTAAATGGAGAGAAATTCTTAATCTACATGCAAAATCAACTAGCTGTGAGAATCCATTACTTCTCACTGAGACACCTCATATAGAGGAGCAGAAAGATAAAGTAAGTCCAGAACACATTGCTTTGGATAATGTAGAGAATACTGAGCCCATCAACTTAGATAAAGTCATAGATGATCTTGACATTCAAGATATCACTCACTATGATTCTGACAAGTATCCATAGAAGGATGATGATGTAATATTCATATCTCTTAAGGATCAAGAAAAGCAACAAGAATTGAAGACGCCAGGAAATAATGACATGGATGTTGTTGATGAGACATGGCTAGACACTTCCATCATTGACATAACAGGACTAGACCCTGCAGAACAAATCCAAAAGGATGAAGATGTCACTGCTCAACAAACTCAAATCGATGAGCATGACACAACTCTAGATGCAGCACAAGTGGGCACAAAAAACAATATGTCGGTATTAATGAAGGCCATTAATCTGCTAGAAGGAAATGAAGAATCTACTGCAGTAGATACAAGCATACCCAAAGACAAGGGTGATGCAGAAACAAAGGATACAATAGATGAATCAAAATATACAACTACAGAACAAGCTGCTATCGATGATCAACAAGACATGTCTACTGATCAGAATAAAGATGGAGAAAAACAAGTAGAGGAGGAAAACTAGAAGGAAAACAGTGAAGATGCAAAGACAGATGAACCACAAAAGACAACTGAAGAAAAATCTACTAAAACACCCAAGGTTGATGAAGAGACATCTTCACCTAACCGACAGGTGAACCCCAAGTAGAAGGCACAATAGGTTTCATCTACAAAGCCTTCACTGAGCGCCTCAGAGAAAATAAATGAACTAGCAATGGTAGTTCATACATTTGCTTCTACACAAATCTCAAGGAAGAAGAAGAGCAAGAACAAAAATCTAATCACTCTGGATGAAATAATTGAGATTCCAATATGTGGTCCTAGAACATTGGGTCCTACTGAGTTGAAAAAGTATGCTAGACTTTGTGAAAGGAAAACTATCTAGGATAAGCTGAGAAAAGACACAAAAGAATCAAAGGTACTTGAATTTGCAAAAGGAATCCTTCACCAAATTGTACCTGATACAAATGTTGATCAAACAACTCCCATGCTTGATCAATTAGTGGTTCTCATCGACGCTATCACATCTCAAAATATAGATGTTGAAAAGGCTATAGAAGCAAGACTTGAAAAGAAATATGAATTCAAGTTAGCAGAGAAAATAAGCCAAGAAGTGGCACTGCAAAAGGTGAAGCTATCTGAACTAGTAAGCACAGTGGACCCTCTCAATTTAGAAGCTATAGCCTTAATCCAAAAATTGTGCATGTTAGTGCACAAGGTCTCACAAACAGTGAAGATGCAATCAAATTGCACAATGACCAGCTCAAGCAAGCTAGGAAGCTGAGACAGGATATACAAATTGAAAAAACAAAGTTCAAAGATGATAGAATATATCAAGAACCATCACTCCCACATTCTTGACACTCTGTAAGTTGCACATTTTTGTCACATTTTTGACAACTTATAAGTTGTACATTTTTTTCATGATTATCAAAAAAGGGGGAAATGATATGTACAGTCCAGTCAGTCAGTAAAAGGGGGAAATGATATGTAAAGTTAGTCTTTAGAAAGAGGAAAGAACAAAAAAGGGGAATGTATAGTACAAACGAAAGTATACATGTACATATAATTATACTATACCAATGCATACAATTATGGGGAGTCATGTAATGACAAGGATATATACATGGTGTACATACTAAACACTTTAGTATTTTGCACATATCAGTTTTTGATACTAATGTCAAAGGGGGAGATTGAAGACATTATATTTTTCCATTAGTATATGCAAGGAAAAACATGATAAACACTGTCAGTTTTATACTACACCGACAGACAGAGAACAACACTACCTGACACCAAGGTTACCAATATTGCCAAGTACAAAGCATCCTGATGCAACACTATTCATTGTTACCCGATGACAGAAAAGACAAAGGAACCCGACGAGTAACCAAAAGTGCAACCCGACAAAACCATCAAGAGTGGAACCTGACAGATGAAGAGAACTTGATGATTAGTTCAAAGAAGGAACACTGACAAACTTTTATTTCACACTAACAATCAGATACCAAGAGTCAGTTACATCTCGCAAAAAGTGGATCTGACTTTCCACGTCAAATAAATCACTAAAGTTTTATATTTAGCTTCTTGATTTGTTCTAAAACCATTACATGAGGGAAAAATAATGTAATTATTATTGTTTTTATCAGTTTAACTGATTTAAGACATGCAAACTAAAGGATCAAGGTCAAGTTGTATACCTTGGATCTAGAGTTAACATTGTAATGCATGATTCTAAAATAGGTCAAAGAAATTGTATAAATAGATGCTCAATCAATTGTGAACATGTTCTTTGATGATGATTGTAGCCACTGAGAGCATCTAAGGATCATACAAGAGAATACATGTAGAAGCACAGACAAAGATCAAACCAGTTCTCAAGAACAAGAATCAAGGCTACCGACAAGCAGGAAAAGGTATTAATCAATCACTATAGGTGATATCCATATATTGTAAGCTTTAATGAATCTGTAATTAGTAATTATAGATTGAATACAGTCATGTCATACATATTTTACACATTCTAACAAGTGGGGTACACTTAAGAAATCCTTTCAAGGGAGGTGGATTTAACAATCCTATTGTAAATCTCTTAACTGAGTGCACACTACATCAATGTTGCTAAAGCTCTTAATAGAGTAGATAATAATAGGTCTCCACATTAATACTCCTAATAGGGTAGATCATTAGAAGTGATCAAATTGTAAGCCTTAACCAACTCTCTTCCATTCTACAGGTAGTGAAGTTTTGTGGGTGCCATCCCCACCGCAGTTTACGTGTCTATTACTTTCATGAATGTTTCTATGAATGTTGCATACAATTAAGTTTATGGATTAATATTACATGCATAAGAAAGAACATCAAATTTGGTTGGTAATACAATAAATATTGGTTACTAATGAAGAAAGGTGAAAAGTGTTAAATTTAGAGGTACTGATTCACCCCTCCCCTCTTAGTACTACTTCCCATTAATCCCAACACCTACATGCAACCTTATAGATCCATACGCCACAATATCCCCAGTGTTATCTCTAAGGATAGCCCCTACTCCTGATGGCCCCGGGTTTCCCTACGAAGCCCCATCAAAGTTAACTTTAATCCATTCCTCCTCGAGAGCCTTCCACTGGACTTCATTCCTACTCTGGTGTTTTCTTAATTTTGTTGGTCCGAGTTGGCCATTTCTACATTTCAATCTAGGCCATGCCTTTTGGAGCAACTGATCTACCCTGCTAAAGGGGGTAGAAAGTGGGATTGTAGCAGCATGAGCATTTACTGTTTCTTCTATTGAGTGATTGATTCTTTGTTTTAGGCTATTGATATTCTCTTTCTTATCCTGAAAGAGACTATGATTTCTCTCTTTCCACACCTCCTATATGATAATTGAGGGACCTGCAGCGTAGGTAGCTGAGAAAGTAGACTTCATTGGCGATTTTGGCTAGCCAGAAAAGATTTATTTTAACTTATTGGGTAGGCGAGATTTCCATCCCACTTTATTCCTAAGCATCTCCCAAAAGTTTTATGTCATTCTACAAGATACCAATAAGTGATTTACATCTTCATCCACATCTTCACATAAAAAACATCTTGTCAGTCCTTGCAAGCCAAACCTTTGTCTTCTCATACCTGTTAAGATTCTCTCTTTCATATCCACCCAGGCAAAGGACCCTACTTTGGGAAGGCATTCCTTACCCCAAAATGACTTAGAAGGACATTCCTCCCCTTCCTCTACTCTTTGTAGAAGTTGATAACCTAGCTTGACCGAATATTTGCCACTACTAGCAATACACCAAATGATGGAGTCCCTATCATTTGTAATAGTGACACTCTGATTATCCAATATTCCTTTCATTTCTTCTTATTAGTTAATGCTAAGCCCCATATTATCAAATTGCTTCCAAACCCATCCTTCACCCAAAGGACCCTGTTGTCTTTCCACATAATCACAAACATGAACACCCCATCTTGCTGAGAACAGGGCTTTTAGATCCTAATATTCAGGGTTTTCAATTAACATTGGATTTCCATTCCACGAGTCCTTCCAGAACTTTGCCTTTTCCCCATTATTAACCTGCCAAGTTAGATGTTGGGTAATAATGGGCCTGTAGCTAGTCACAAAATTCCACACCGCTAAGCCTTTTAGGGGATTAGGGGTAGTTAGGATCTACTTTGCTTCCATAGAATCTAGGTATTTTTCCTTTAGTAATTTGACCCACAGTGACTCAGGGCTATGAAAAATGCTCCACACTAGATTATCTCCCAAAGGCTCATTCATCAAATTCCACTCTCTTATACCTGCACCCCCATCACCTTTTAGTTTACATACTTGACTCCATGCAATGAGAGGTCTTTTTTCTTCCACATTTTTCTCATTCTACAAAAACTTCCTCATTTTCTCAGCTATGACTTGATTTACTTTTTTAGGAATGTTAAGGCACATCATCAAGAAAATGGGGATTGCATTAATGACTGATTTGAGAAGAATAATTCTACCTACAAAAGTTAGCCACTTACTCTTCCACCCTTCCATCTTTTTTGTGCACTTATCAATCAAATCTTTCCATAGATTTGCTTTAGAAGCAACTTTAAATAAAGGGATACCCAAGTATTTTCTTGGTAATCATCCACTTCTAATCCCTATAATTCTGCAAATGGATCTCTGCTTCCTGAGGTCTACATTAAAGAAGTAAACTTCTGATTTATGCCAACTAATGCACTGTCCAGAGGCCATACTGTATTCAGCCAAGGTTTCTTTAATTATTCTTGCTTCCCAGAGAAAATCCTCACCCAAAAGGTTGGTTTCATCTGCAAATTAGAGGTGAGTAAAATGGTCCAGCCCACCCACCACCTTTATACCTTTCCATATCCCTAATTGCATTTTATGTTTGATAAGCCTACCCAAAGCCTTTGCCATAATAATAAATAAAAAAGGGGAGATTGGGTCTCCTTGGCGAATGCCTCTATTTGATTTGAAAAAACCTACAGGCTTCCATTAACTAAGATGGAGAACCTAGGTGTTTGAATGCAACATTCCACCCATTGGATCCATTCTCTACAAAAACCAAAGCAATGCAACACTTTAATGAAGAAGGCCCTATTCACTACATCATACGCTTTCCGTATGTTGAGCTTAATCATCATTTTTTTGTCTTGTTCTGATGAAGGGTATGTATAACTTCATGGGCCACAATAATCCCTTCATAAATGGATCTATCTGGGGTAAACCCACTCTGCTCCTCAGATATGATAGACTTTAAGACAGTTTTCAGCCTATTTGCCATTACTTTTGCAATAATCGTATAAATGGTGTTGCATAGGGATATGGGTTTGAAGTCATCAAAAGACAACTTGTCCTCCTTATTTGGAATTAGGGTGATAAATATGTTGTTAAAATATGGGAAGAGAAAGCCGCTCTCCCTTGACTCTTCTACAACTTCCCATACTTTAGTGCCAATTAAGTCCCAGAAATGCTGGTAAAATAAGGCTGAGAATCTATCTAGGTCGGGAGCCTTCTGTGCTCCAATACTAAAAACTGTCATCTTAACTTCCTTCATAGTGCATGGTTGCTTCAACATTTCATTTTGGGCATTAGAAATACATTCTGGGATGAAATTTTGAAGATCAAGATCCTGATTTAGGTGTGTCGGCTCCCCCCAAAAATTATTTTGGAAATATCTAATAGCTTCTTGGTTAACTTCATCCTACTTTTCCAACACCACCCCGATATTGTTCTGACTAGAAAAGATTTTTATTCTGTGATCTTTTTACTTGAACCAAATTGTGAAAGAAGGATGTATTTTTGTCCCCTTCTTTAAGCCACAATTCTCTTGACTTCTGTCTCCAAAAGGTTTCTTCCCGACATATGGCTTCACTATAAAGTTTTTTCAGTCTACTTTCTTCAATAAATTCAACATCCATCATCCTATTTGCAATGATTTTAGAGTTCAGCTATTCTAACTCCTTTTCGAAGGTCTCTTTCTCCTTAAATATTTTCTTAAACACTTCTCTATTCCATCCTTTTAACTTCTCTTTAAGGTATTGTAACTTCTTAGCAAAAATAAAATCCTTAAAACCTTTTCTTTCTGAAGCCTAATTCCACCATTGTGTAACCTTCTCTTTGAAGGTGACATGTCTAAGCCACATAGCTTTTAATCTAAAGGAAGTTCTATCTGGAGCTATATCCTCTTGAAGTCTGATATAGATCGGGTAGTGATCCGAGCCAGTAATGGGTAAGATCTTTGCCGCACATGTCCAGTTGGTGGCTGCTCAATTACCAAGTAATAAAAACCTATCCAATATTTCTTCTATATTCAAGAAGCCACTCCTCCTGTTTGTCCAGGTGAATTTACCATTCCTCAGGTCTAGATCTATCAATCCATTCTCTGCAATAAATTCTGAAAAGTCCCTTTGGCTCTGACCTTCCCATCTACGCCCACATTTCTTCTCTAATGGGCTCGTAATATCATTAAAATCTCCCCCTAGTATGAAGATCTCTCCTGGATTGTTGTTAAGGATATCTGTTAGCTCCCGCCAGAGACCCTTCTTTTGAATTGTCTATTAGGGCCATACACATTAATGGCTTGAAAGATTGTGTGAAGTTGTTTAGACTTAACTTCAACCCAAATCCAAAATCTGTTAATTGCATTGATAATCACCTTTAGTGTGTTTTATGTCCACATAATGCACAAACCTCCAAAGGCCCCTTGAGCCTCAAAGGAGCAGACTCTCCATCTACTAAAATTCTTTGCAAATCTTTGTAACTCATCTCCACTAGCTTAGTTTCTTGTAAAAATATAATGTCTGGTTTCACTTGATAAAAATCCATTTTGATCATGTGAACTTTGTTAGATGAATTATAGCCTCTAACATTCCAAGATAAGGTTTTCATGGTGCTTGGGGAGGGGCAAAGCCTGTCCCTGTCAATAGTAGTTTAGACTGGTTAGCTGCATTCCATGCCAAGGCAATTCTTGCCTTGTTTGATTTCCTTCCCCTTTTTTTCTTCTCACCCACTAAGGGTTTAGTCTTACCGAATGGGATTTGCTTGACTGTCCTAACATCAGTCAAGCCAAAGGAGTTTGAAAGGCCAAGTTCATCTTCATCCCCTTCCTCTGATTGGGAGATGTCATCAGATTCAGAAGCATCAATTTTGCCATTGTTATGTTTAACAATATCAAAGGTGGATTCCAAATCAGTGTTAAATACATCTAATGGTGGTAAAATACAAGTGAATTTGAAGTTTTTAGCTTCCTTGGGGGAATCCCTAAACAGAGAAAGACTTCCTACCTATAAGTCTGCATACCCATTTTGCACCTGCTCTGCATCTTGTGTTTTTGTTTGATAGTTCACACCAGAGGACAAGCTTGTTATTGTCCTGGTGATCTTAGTGGGATCATCATGCCTTGTAGAGTGTTTCTCTTATTGTCCCACCCCCTTCTAACCTTTGATTATCTAGAATGGATCTCCTATGTGTTCTCAAATGATAGCATCCTTGTTATTTAAAACATTTGGGGTTAAGAGGGAAGCTCCCACACCCATTCATTGGCCAAAATCCCATCATTCAACTCTTTCTGACTTCCTTGTATGGACCCTTCCGTCATATTGTTATCTTGGCTTACTACCACTCTATTGGCTATTATTCTTTGTAATTCTAAATCTGGTGAAAAAATATCTTTCCTATTTTCTATGATTTAGATTATCTTATTGTTGATCATGTTGGTCTCTCAGGATTTGCCTTTTCTGTTATTATATTCATCTTGCTCCTTGTTTCCCTTGGGTTCATCTCCCCTGGGGATCTTCTCAGCCTCCATAACCACTCTCTTCTTCCATTCTCCTAATTTGGTTGAGATTAGCAAGGTGTCTGGCAAAGGGTGAACATATCACCATAGGATCAAAATCTTAGGGCAAGTAGACATGTTATTCTCCACTAGGCATTCTTCGACTTTTAGGAAGGTGCCTATCCTGTTTCCAATGATTCTTAGGGTTTCAAAACCCCAATACTCATGTAGTAGGTTTGGCAATGTCACCCATATGGGTAGCTCTTTAATCTTCTCTATTTCCATATTGAAGTTATTTGACCATTCTATGAGATAGAGGCATCTTCCATCGATCAAATAGGGTCCATTTTTCAGAACCCACTCCTTGTATTTTGGGGATGGAGTTGTGACTAAGTAAAAACCATTAGCCATAGTTTTCAATGTGAAAGAATGACCCCAGGATCTATAGCACCAGTCCCTAATCTTGTTAAGTGATGGTCATTCCCCGGCCCATTTCAGAAAAAAATGCATGACACTCTAGGAAAGCGATAGATTCATTCTAGATGTTATTATCAATTGAAATGGAAGTAACAGTAGAAAATTCTACCCTAGGATACCTCTTTTGGGTCTATCTCTCTTTTCTCCAGAACTTTATGTCTCCATAACTTCCCTTCAATCCTTCTAAAATAAAAAACATGATCGTTGGTCCTCTGGTTGTCATTCTGCAGGTTTCAGTTAATTCTTCCCGGAGTTGTTGTGATCCCCCGCGATTGGAATTTGGGCCAAGATTATTTTACCTCTCTCAAGGGTTTTATAAGAGATCCATTTCTTGGTTTAGCACGCTCTTAGAAGGGCATAAATTTAGCAGTGCAATTTCCCCTTTGAATTCTTTTGTAATCTAGTCCTTCATGATTGATGAAAGGTCATTGCACCTTCATCTGCAGAGGTTGCTTCCAGTAGCCATTGGGGCAAAAAAATCTGAAATGACTTCCTCATGTCTGCTCCTAGATGTGCTCCTAGTCATTCTCTATTTTAATCCTTGTTTCCCTCCACAAAATATTGTTCATGAGCATCTACACTCATTTCAAAATATGAGGAATGATCATGTAGAGAATGAACAAGAGGGCCAACGTGTTCCCTCACAACAAATGAAGAAGGATCATCTCTATCCAAGAAAATATGATTGAGATTAATATTGAGACACCTAGGAGCCTAACCCATAGACCAAAGAAACCTCCACAAAAGAAAAGATAAGAAATACAGAAGCTATTCAACAAGTCAATGAGCTATTGTATTGAAGAGAATTATATGAGATACAATATACAAACCCAAGAATACACACGTGCACCGACCCCCCCCCCTCCTTAAGTGTAACTTAGGGAGAAATAGGAAAAATAGATGCAATCAACAAATAAAAATGTAATATGCAATATGGGTCTTGAGAAAAATACCATATTAGGTGTCCATATACAACTAAAATGAAATGAAATGCAAATCTCTCACAACTAGAGAAAAGGGGAAAAATAAATTTGTGAGAGAAAACTCCTCTTCAAAAGAGAGAACAAAAAATGTTGAAAAAAAATAAGTTGAAGGAACGAGGAATACAAATAAAAAAGTAAAGGAAATACTTAAAAGAATGGCTCTGCGAAATGCAAATGCAAATAATATCTTGCGATTGACCTCCTACTCCTTCCCTCAGAATTTTACTGCAAACAAAGAGAAATCCATTGGAAATTTCTCATCGAGCAGAAGGAAACCAAGGCACCATGTCTAGTGATCAAGCCTTCCCTCATTTCAGTCAGGATGAACAAACCAAGATCAAGTTCCCATTATCAACAACAGGAACTATTTTAATGTCCTTTCAACTTTGGGTAGTCGAGATTTCTCCTCCACCAACTAGATTGAGAGGGAAAGAGATCCAAGATCAGTGAAACCAAAAGAATGATTACAGACTAGTCCCCCATGAAGGCGCCCTAATTATTCCAGATCCATTGGTGCTAAGTTCACTCACAAACCCTTCATCCTCGACGCCCAAACATACAATCTAGGTCAAACCCCCCAATCCCTAAATCCATTAAATCAATCCCTTAGCCCAAACTCATATCAGCAACCAACAGTGTTCCCTTAAGCCCAACCCCTATAGAAAACACCTGGACAAGGATAGGCCTCTGTGGCTCCAATCTCATTCAGCCTATTCTTAATCTCCGACCTCCACCCGGTAATAATATGGCACACAAATCTAGATGGACCACCCACATCCCTAGCCACAATTTAAAACTACTTCCATCTCAAGCTGGGATTACACATCCACCTTTCATACCAAGGGGAGCAAAGATCGCTGGCACAGATGCAAAAACTATGGGGTTTACGCTGTCTGGACTGGACCAAGGTCAGCTCATAGTGATCTGGTTAATTAGTTCAAAGTCATGGATAGTGAGCAGGTAGGTATCACGTTCCTCTCTGACAATTTAACTTTCTTACATTTTAAAGACTTCAGTATTAAGAAAGATTTGTTAAGGAGGTCACTTAGTTTTGTTAAAGGACATAGTTTAAATTTCTTAAACTGGTTCCCCAACTTTCCTGAGAATGCATTGAAATATTTAAATCTACCAATTTGGATAGTGCTGAAAAAATCTCCCAGCTGAATTATGTGACCTTAAGATATTCATCCAAATTGGGGAAGCCCTAGGTGGTCTTAGGGGCTACAAACCTCATCACAATAGATCTAACTCAATCAAACTCTTGGTAAACCTTAAAGATGAACTCTACCAACAAGACAACATCAAAATCATCACAAACAGAGCCCTATACAGAGTTAATTTCTTAGTTTATCAAGGAGATATTAGTCATATTTCATTCCTTAAGTATGATAAGAAGGAAGCAGAGTTTTCCTCAGATTTTGACAAAGTAAGGATAGACACGATGATAGAGAAACAATACCCAACAATAGCAATCACATCTCAGCACATTCCTATCGCAGAGGTAAAGGATAGCCCATATATTAACATTGCTGGAATTCAGAGCATCATCATTCCATCAAGGTTAGAATTTGAGTGTTATCACAAATCTAACATAAATGAAAAGGTTAATGAAAAGGTCAACACAAAAGGAACACAGAATGTCATTTCTCCCATGAATATGGATGTAGAAGAGGGAGAGATTACGGAACCAGAAATACTTCAGAGTGTTAGCAGATGCCTAAATAAGAATCCCATGAAAATTACAGATTATGATATATGTCTTATCACACAACATTGATTTAAAGATGGTAGTGAAATAACCAAGTTCTTGGACATAAAAGTATCACTAATAAAAGTGGATGACTCAGAAATGGAAATGAATATCAAAGATATTAGAGATAATATTCGATGCATCAAACAGCTCAATGAGAAAATCACATTGACAATCAATGATATCATTGACCAAATAATCTTACTGCAACAAAGAACCCAAGAAGAGAGGAATTCAGGCAGATCTATAGCACCATCTTCACAAACAATCAGAAACATCAAGAAGAAAGAATGCATAAAACAGAGAAAGATCATATCAAAGTAAGCAAAAAAAAACAAGAAAAATGAAGTCCGCAATGATTTCCAACTGGAAAAGACATCAGGGATTCCTACCATTAACAAGGAAACACCTCCATCAATAGAGGAGGCAAAGAATGATTTTTTGTTCTCAGTACCAGATACAGAAGGAAAAGGATGAAGCTCCCCAAACATTAGTCCAAACAAGAAGATAAGCAACTTAGTAGTTGCAGAAGAAGTAAATCTAGACCACCAACAGGACCCAGCAACTAATATCAGGAAAATGTCAAAATTATGGCAAACACCTATCAGGAATAAGGTGTCTCAACCTTGTATATTTCCTTACATTTGATATTATTTGTTTTGTAATTAATTGTTTGCAAATAATGTATTTAAGTTTGATATTCGTTCTATCATTTAGTTGAGTGAACATGTTGTGTTTTCACTCCACTTGGAAGATGACAAGGATGATCAAACTTGGTCTAGGTGGATCTAGGAATCCCTTTCTATGGTAGAGGTTATTTTCCAAATGTCAGCACTTTGGACAATGTGTAAGGTAATCATGATTGAAACGGTTATGATAGATTCCTATGACGATCATTAATATTTTTAAGAGCTAATTGTGAAAGATTTGATGATAGGTGAAGACATGCAAGACATGTGGCAACTGATAATGTTGATTACTGTACACTCTTCTACAATGTGTGGGGTTTGGGGTTCCTATTTTTCCAGAGAATAGTAAAACCCTAATACAGTTGTCTTTGGAAGTTTCCCTAAAAAGGGAAGCGCATGATATAAGCGTTTTAGGGTTATAAATCATTGAGTTAGAAGTTAGTGTATTGTTGGTATGTTGTTATGCTGTCAGATTTGTCTTCAAGTGTCGATTATCTCCTGAGAGAACTTGCATTGCAAGTGTATGGTAAATAGCAATAGTTTTGATTAATACATTGTGCAGGTTTTGGAGTGCTAGGGTTTTTTACTGAAAGGTTTTCCCTAGGGTAAATCATTGTGTCATTCTCATTTTTCTATGTATGCATGTTATTGCAGAAACATCTAAGTTAATTGTATTATCATTCTATAATTGATAAGGGTTAAATCTGAATTTGCACAATCCTCTTCTCGGGAGTTTAGCATAGGGAACTATTTTCCACACACTTAGTTTCCTTTCAACACCAGCACAAGATAGATTAAAAGCTACAGGACAAGTTAGAACAGTGGATATTATACAAACTGAAAAACAATACAAAACCCCCTTAAAGGAGAAACAATAGGTAGAGGAATTATCAAAGGAAGTTGAAGACAACATAGAGTTCCTGGAGCGACTCTCAGAAGAGATTTACGAAATTTTTGACCCAGATTTAATCAGGGATGGGCTAGATGAACATAGAGTTGAATTGGTCAGAAAAGTTTGTGAACTTGGAGGGAAGGATTACACTTTTGAAGACCTCAAGAGAGATGGAGAAGCACTCTAGCAGGCTGGAGAAACTAGAGGGATAGAGCAATCTGATCAAACTCTTACAACCCCTAATGTCTCTAAGAAGCACAAGAAGAGAGGCAGAAAATTACAGAAGGAATTAAGACTCAAAATGGCTTCAGCTAAAGGACAAACTAAGATCACAGACACCTTTGATGCAGGGAAGGGGAAGAACCTTCCCAAAAAGATATTAAAATATTATCATGGAATGTTAGGGGCCTCAATTCCCCTAACAAGCAGCAGCTCCTAAGGAACTGCATTAACAAACTTAAACCTAATTTCACATTTATTCAAGAAACTAAGTTTAGCAACCCAGATATTGAAAACTTCAGTAGAAAATTGAGCTTTAGGAAAATTATAGAGGCCCCTTCTGAGGGCGCATCTGGAGGCCTAGAAATCATATGGAACCCAAAAACTTACCATATTGAACTCTCTCGAATAGAGAAAAATTGGATAGGAGTTAAGGTCCACGATTGGAGTAATTCCTTATCATTTAATTTTATTAATGTCTACAGCCCAATAGCTAATTCAGACAAAAAAATAGTATGGAAAGACATTAGTCTATATATTCAGCAAGAGAAATTATTTTCCTATATTGGTGAGGACTTCAATGCTTTCACCACTCTAGAGGAAAAACTTGGTGGATCATCTAAACTTCCACAAGCATCATTTGACTTTAATAGCTGGATCCAGACGGCTGAGTTAATGGCAGTGCCCTCCAAAGACAATGCCTTTACTTGGAATAATAGAAGACAAGGTTCTGCCTAGATTGCTGAGAGGATAGATAGATTTTTTACCTCTGGTCCCTACCCATCAGTGGTATCTCATATCACTTCTAAAACCATCCCCTACTCAGGCTCAGATCACTTCCCTATATGCCTAAGAACAGAAATTATTGAAACACCGAAAAGGAACCCTTTCAAAGTTGAGCAGATGTGGTTTAAAGACTCAAACCTTTTAACTTTACTGGAACAATAGTGGTCCTCAATCAAAGTGAAAGGATCAAAGATGTTCAAAATAGTGCAAAAATTAAAAATGATCAAAATCAACTTAATCCAATGAAATAAACACCATTTTGGCAACATCTTTGACATCAAAAGGTAAATTGACAAAGCCCTTACCGAAGTTAACCGTATTGTGATGAGTTCTGGGATGGATGAGAACCTTTATAACAGGGATAAAAGTCTAAGATTAAAATTAGAAGACATCCTAGAAAAAGAAGAGATATACTGGAGACAAAAATCCAGAGAGACGTGACTTAAAGAAGGAGATAAAAATACCAAATTTTTCCACAACATCACTAAGGCCAAGAGATCAGTCAATAACATAACCAAAATACATTCCCAGGAGGGGCATGTCCTAGAAAAAAATATATATATTATAGGGGAAGCCCTGGAGCATTACAATTCCATTCTTAATGAGGAATCCTCCTGGTTTGATCAATCTAAGTTTCTGAAGAATATCCCTAAGATTATCAATGAAAAAGAAAATAAGTTTCTTCTTAAAAAATTTACAAAGGAAGAAGTAACTAAGGTGTTATTCAAGATGAGTCCAGATAAAGCCCCAAGCCTGAATGGCTTCCCAACCTTCTTCTTCCAAAAATGTTGGGACTTTATGGGAGATGAGATCACAGAATCCCTTGAAAGTATCAGAAACTCAGGAGGGCTCCTCAAAGAAATTAACCACACATTCCTAGCCCTTATCCCCAAATCTAAGTCTAGCATGGGTTTTAAAGATTTCAGACCTATAGCCCTTTGTAACATGCTATACAAACTAATCTCTAAAACAATGGCATCTTGACTCCAACATTTTCTCCCCCTTCTAATAAGTGAAGAACAATGTGGAGTTGTCCAAAATAGATCGATCTACGATGGGATGATTATGGCCCAGGAATCCATACACACGCTCAAAATTAGCAAACAAATAGGAATGATTATAAAATTGGATATCAGTAAGGCCTATGATAAGGTCAATTTGGAACTTTCTATGTAATTGCTTGAAGGCTTTTGGATTTGCCAAATCTTGGATTTATCTTATTTTTGAATGTATATATACTCTGAAATTCTCTATCTTAATAAATGGGACACCAGAAGGTTTCTTTTCCCCTTATAGAGGAATAAGGAAAGGAGATCCCATCTCCCCCTTCCTCTTCATCCTACTTTTAGAAGCCTTTGGTAGATTTCTCAAACAGTAGAAAGTAGATTCATCTCTTAAAGGCCTGAAAATTTCTAATAACACTAAATCTGAAACTCACCAAAAAAAATTTGATGATACTCTACTCTATGGGGAAGCCAGCCTGGAGGAGGCCAAAACCCTTAACACCTCACTCATAGATTATATGAAGGTTTTTGGCCAAGAGATTAATAGGGGTAAATCTGAAATCTTCTTCTTCAATAAAAAAAAAAGAAATCCAGGATAAGATTAGCCTGACCCTCAATATTAAAATAGGATCACTTCCTTGCAGATATCTAGGCTTCCAATTAAATGACAACTCCAAACCTCCTAAACTTTTGGAACCCCTCATTGGCAAAATCAATAACAAGATCCAATCATGGAAAGGAAAATGGCTTTCCCTAGCAGGCAGAATCACTATGCTTAAATCTGTTCTTACAAGCATGCCCATTTACCAGCTATCACTATAAAACCTTCCAACTAAGGCAGCAAACTCTTTGAACAAAATCCTTAAGGATTTTTTTCTGGCAAGGTACAAATAACAAAAATAAATTTAACCTCATGGATTAGGACAAGATTTGTCAACCAAAGGAGGCAGGGGGCTTTAGAATTCGCAACATAAGGCTCCAAGCTCAAGCATTAGGGGAAAAATTGATCTGGAGAATGATCAGTCATCCAGAATTATCATGGGTTAAGACACTCTCAAACAAATATATTAATTCTTCAGACCCTCTGAGCATCCTTAGAACCAAAAATCCCCCCCAAGGCTCTAGCATCTGGAATTTCATGTTAAAATGTAGATATATTATTTTTAACAAAGTATCTTGGAAGGTAGCCTGTGGTAAGGATATTAGGTTCTAGACTGATTCTAAGGAAGGATTCCCCCCCTCTATTTAAACCCCACCCTAGCCAAATCTATGTCTATCCTTACCAAAGCAATAGGTATTTATTTAGTAGACTATTGGGAGGTGGATGCCACTAATTCTAAAGGATGGCGATGGAAAAACTTCAAGAATTTTAACATTCCCCCGGTAGACCTAGCCATCCTTAAATCCATTATGGCTACAAGATCCTTCACACTCTCATCCTCAACATATAAACTTATATGGATGGGCTCCAAGAATGGAGAATATAATTCAAAAGATAGTTATAACTACCTATCAAGCAGAAGGTTACAAACCCTGAAATCACTACCAACCTCCCTATGTTGGGACTCCTTACGCTTACCAAAAGCTGGGGCCTTTACTTGGTCAGCACAAGATTCTTTCCACAGATAAAATCAAGAGAATAGGATATGAAGGCCCATCTTGGTGTCCTTTATGTAGGACAGCAGAGGAAGATCCTAATCATACCCTTCTACATTAAAATTATGCCCAGTCAATATGGACATGGTTCTATGACCGGGTGGGAATTTCTATGGTGAATTCAGAATCTATCTTACCACATCTCTCGGCATGGTCTAAATTCCACTATAATAACATCTTCAAGGGGTTATGGTCGATCTCCCCCTCAATCATTATATGAGAATTATGGAAGGAAAGAAATAGATGGATTTTTAAGGATCAAGAAATGTCTTCTATTCAACTCACCCTCAAAATTGAATCATTGATTATTGAAACCCTCAATAGCAAACTAATCCAGAGAAATGGTCAGATGACTTCTTGGGATGACTCAATGAGAAACAAATGGACTGGTCTCAAGATCCCACCCTTCATAGGGAAAATAGGGAGTTCCACTACCGCCTTGAGAAATGATTGCATATGGATACCCCCTAAAGATGGCTAGGTCAAACTTAACTTCAATGGAGCTTCAAGAGGTAATCCAAGCCCAACAGGTATTGGTTTTTGTATAAGGGACAACTTCGGGAAGACCATTATTGAAAGTTCTAAGAAAATTGAGATAGTCACTAATAATGTAGCGGAATTCAAAGCCCTAGTTGAAGTACTATAGCCATGTTCTCAATTTAACTTACGTAAGGTGGCTATTGAAGGAGATTCCTCATTAGTCATCAACGCATTAAGGAATAAGTCTACTCCAAACTAAAAATTGGCCAGTCTTCTCAACAAGGCCCTTGACCTTATTCATAATCGTATCATCTTAAAATGGAAGCACTTCCATGTTAAGAGCATTTAGCACTCCTTAGGGGACATTTTTTACCTCTATCATATCATCCTCCTATTTTTGCATCATCTCCGTCTTCTGTGCCTGTTTAGGACCCTGATTGGGCCTCTCTGGGCACCTTCTATCCCACCTGGCACTTTTTCTAGGGGTTCTGACCCCCTAGGTCAAGGTCAACCTTGACCTTGACCTAGGTCAGGGTCAACCCTGACCTTGACCTAGGTCCCCCTTTCAAATTTGGAAATTTGTCAATTGCTGAAGGTCATCCAAAATTCATTTCCCACTTCCGGGTCGGCTGTTTTGGGGTTCCAAAGTGGTAAATCCTAAATTATATTTAATATAGGTCCTCTTCTAGGGGAATGGGTTTAATTGGAATTGAATTCTCCTATGTCAGCCTCCTTAGAATATTGTACCCTAATTTCATATAAAAGGAAGCCTTTCTCTCTCATTTTCTCTAAGTCTTCCAAGTGCAAAAAGCTCTAACCATCAACCAAGTAAGAAAAGGGGATCAAGAAAAAAGTTCAAGCATCCATTATTCTACATGTTTCCAAGCTTTCAAGGTGTTCAATTATTCTTCCCAAGTATTCAAGTTCTCCATTGAAGATCAAGGATTCAAGCTCTCAAGCCTTTGAAGGGATTTGGTTCAAGCATTCAAGATTTATCATTCAAACCCTAGATCTAGCCATCATGATGGTGTGATCTTCCTTCAAGATCCTTTGTGCATCCTCAAGACTCTTTCATTACTTCTTCAAGGTGGATTCCAAGCATACAATCATGGATTTTTATGGTTTCTATTGAGTCCAAGCTTTCATATTTACATACTTGCTACATTTGAATTACAATTACATATCTATTTAATACCATAGCTTCATTGTTAGATTCAATTCTACTACTTTCTAGCATTCTTATTTCAATTATTGATTTCAAGGTTAATTCCTAAATCAGGGTTTGACTAAAGCAAACCCCTCTCCCACAACAAACAAACCCCTTTTTCTTGCAGACAAGTTCGGGACTGTAGATTTGAGACCAGATCTGGATACCCTTTTTGGCTTTCTTTCGGACGGCGCGAATAGATTCTCTATCAAACCTGTGCAGGTCAAGGTCAAAATTATTGGGTTAGGGTTGACATTTGTGGGTCAAGGTCAAACTTTTTCATAATATGACATCATATCAGAAAAATATTTATGGGTTTTGTTCGCCTCTGCGTTCTAGTTCTGAATCATACTTTATTTTTTCCAGAAACAGAGTACAGACCTCAGAAAATAGCATTCTTTGATCTGTAATATTTCAAGGTTAGTACTTTTCTATCATTCATTTCAATTCAAATCCTTAATCATTCTAAATCTATCACACATTTACATTCATTTCAAAACACATTTTAAGAGGGAAACCTAGGATCTCCTTCTTTATTCTTATTTCCAATAGATTGATTCATTTATGCATTGATCCTTTTTGGGTTGATCAATTTGGATCCTTCCTTTGTGCATTTAAGAAAAAAAGGGGAATATCTTATCTTTCCCTCCACTCTAAACATTAAATGTAAAGGTGATAAGTGATTTGAGTATTAAAACACTCTTATTCCATATTAACATCATTTTCCACCACTTTATATTTTGGTGAACCCGCGATAGACAAATCTTTCTTTTTGGTGTTAGATTTACATTTCACATTAGATCTTGCATGCATATAGAAGTAATTTTTATTTTATGCTCTTGCATTTATATTTCAAAATTCATAAAAATCACAAAATTACTTTAAAAAATACAAAAAACATTTACATTTTTCATTGTGTTCAACATGTATGATTTTTGTTTTGAATACTTTGATGAGGCTTTTGTTGCTAAAAAGGATAGATCCCATAATGAGGTACATGGAAGTGAGGATGAAATATGTTTGGATACGATCTCCATTTATCCTATTCCTCTTTCAGCCCCCTCTACAATCTCTTCAATTGACCTTTACCATAGAAGTGAGTTAATGATAGATGTTACTTCTTCTCCTAATATATGTCTTTTCTATGAGCCTACTTTAAAATATAATTCTTCCCCCTTTAGGGATAAAGATTTAGGCACTCCTTCAATGTTCTTTATTGATAATCCTACTATTTGGGATGAACCTTTGGATTTGGATTTTGATTACTCTCTTCCTCATGAAGCCATTTTGGGTGATTCTACTTTTTGGGATGAACCCTTGGATAAAGACATTGATTTATCTCCTCCTTGTGAATATGCTTTGATACAAGAGGGTGATTTATTAATGGATGACATATTCATACATGATCATGACTCCTTTTCTAAAACACACTCTCCTTATGTAGACATTTTAGAGAAAGATGAGAACATTACATATTCTTTACCTCCATTTGGGGTTTCTTCTAGTAATGAGACATTAGCGGGAAATGATATGAATTCCCTTAATTCTCTCCCTCTTAGTGATGATCCTATGGATAATCAAGCTCCTACCCCATCTTCTCCTAGTATCTATTCCATTTTTCCTTCTGGTGAATCTATCAAACATACTAATGATGACATAGTGACTACTGAAGTTCCATTGACTCCTTTTCATATCGTTTCTTGTTATGGTCGTGTTTATCATTTACTAGTTGAACAAGGATTCTATACTCAAGGATGTGCTAAGCATAAAAAGGGAATTCAAATGCCCTTACAGAATGGGGGGCATGAGAATTCTTATGGATTGGTATTTAATCCTCAACAACACATCAATGTTACCAACATCTCAAATAACATTTCAAAACATGCGGACCCTATGAAGGAATTTGACCAAGAGGTTGTTCTGCCTAAGCTCCTTTGTGTTAAGATGATTACTAGACCTAAACACAAAAATAAATGTAGTTTATACTTTAAGATTATTCCTTTTTGTTTCTATCATATATTTCATGATCACTCTAATAAATATCATGCTTTACATCATAAGATTAGGCAACTCATTGATAATAAAGTTATTTATATATCATGTGGCAATGAGTTATATTTCAATCCTATTTTCTCTAAATAAAATTTATGTTCCTATTATGGAACTCCATATTATGTAAACAATGTTAGCCTAATCTTTGGGGGCTC
>MU226021.1:709728-728400 GCA_018584345.1 Thuja plicata
AAAACACATTTTAAGAGGGAAACCTAGGATCTCCTTCTTTATTCTTATTTCCAATAGATTGATTCATTTATGCATTGATCCTTTTTGGGTTGATCAATTTGGATCCTTCCTTTGTGCATTTAAGAATGAAAGGGGAATATCTTATCTTTCCCTCCACTCTAAACATTAAATGTAAAGGTGATAAGTTATTTGAGTATCAAAACACTCTTATTTTATATTAACATCATTTTCCACCACTTTACAATAATTTAGAATCAGTAAATTTTAACCACATCTTTAGGGAAGGCAATTCCCTAGCTGACTCACTAGCTAATAAAGGGGTTGACAGGTGTGATGTAATGTGTTCTTGGATCTAGGGCTGACCTCCTTTACAGGAACAGTCTCCTCCTTTTCCTCCCCTCTTGGTGTCATTCCAAATAGATAGATTCCTTATTGGGATATATTGTCTTGTCTTGATCTCTCTCTTCGGTTTCTGAACTTGTTTATCCCTTTTTGGATCTATGTCTCTTCCAAACTTGAACATTCCTCTGGTTGGGCTAGTCATTCTTGGCCACTTCATAGTTGGGCCTGTATAAGCCAATGTTTATTCCGGCTAGTGAGCATCTTACCTTTCATGTTTCCCATGATCTCCTGCTGGATTTCTGAGACTGGTTACTTTCTTTGATATATTATGGTTTTTCACAGTTGTAGCTCTTATGACATTTTTCAGTAATTTATGATTATAACCATAAGCATTTTATTTTTTGTATCGACTAGAGGCATCGGTCTAACCCTTTCTATAGGACCCTCACCAATAGCATAGATTGTTTGAACTAGAACAAGCGCACATGGGTAAGACAAGGTATAATAGGTAAACATGGGAGTATTATTTCCTAACAGTCTGATCCAATAGTTTTCTTTTTACTAACAAGTGCAGCCCAGCTATAAAAAATCATCTAGCAGTAGCCCACATAAAAATAGATAAGAGGATATTTTAAAACCAAGAGTGAGTTGGGAGGTAGATTGTGCTCGTATGAGTTATATATTGGCTAGTGACAGTTTTTATTTTTTTCTATTTGTAACACTTCCATCAAAGAAGAATCTGCTATTCATAGTTCTCAGTAGTGGGTAGATGTCTTCTATGTTTCAGAGGGACTCAGACAGGAAGGGAGGATGACATTAATAGATAGCTAGGGATTTTGTAACTTCAGTAGCTGAAAATTGGAAGAGTTGATTATATTTCAAATCCAATTTGTAACGAGGGGAATGCCCCTCTAAACTGCAATATGAATGCAATTGTGGCATTTGTATAAATTTCATGATCCTTATACTGTATCATTGGTTGTAATCCCCTATGTAAAGGAAGGTATACCTTCCTCAAGACCCATTTATGGGAAATTGTACGTATATAGGACTCTGGCCTTGGCCTACACCGGGGGTTTTCTTGGCCCTGTTCTTTTTACCCCGGTGCCCACACTGAATGGGGCATCTGCAAATTTTTAAATGAGTTAATAAAATAATGGGCATTTGCCTTTTACTGATAAAAAAAATTAAAAATAAAAATAAAAATGTAATATGCAATATGGGTCTTGACAAAAATACCATATTAGGTGCCCATATACAACTAAAATGAAATAAAATGAAAATCTCTCACAACTAGAGAAAAGGGGAAAAATAAATTTGTGAGAGAAAACTCCTCTTCAAAAGAGAACAAATTTTTTTGAAAAGAAATAAGTTGAAGGAGCGAGGAATACTCAAGAACCTCTAAGGACTACTTCTTTCACCCCCAAAATCTATTGTAACTAAAGATAGCAAATGATGACATGTAAATGATTGAATGTTTGAAGATGTTAAGTTGATGATCATGCAAGGCATTAAATTAGTTAATGTATATTATTGTCATTGATGTCAACTTGATATAATCTGTATGGTCATAGAAATACTACCAAAGACTTCAAAGAACCAATGAATCAAAGGTTATGCTATCATTAATGCATATAAGCCAAGTATTCACTAAGTGACTGTATACATTGCGGAGTTCACACTGATGGTCAGAGTAAAAGAGAAAATTCACAGTGTTACCCAATGAGCTAATGCACAGCATTACCGACGAGCAAAGTTACAGTGTTTCCTGACGAGCAAAACATAGAGTAACCCGACGGAAACAATTTTAGTGTTGCCCGACGGAAAAGACAAGGACGACGATCCCGATGACAACTAAAGTCACATCGACGGAACAATCAGTTATGACTGATGACTAACTGAAGTGTTGACCAACAGAACAAAGAGTTCAGAAATGACAAAATGCTTAGTTTTCAAGAGCTATAAATAGACTTAACGGATACTTATCATTTTTTTTATCATCTAGATAAAGCCGGAGATAAGTAATTGATTTAAAGCTGATTTGTCCAGTTGGCAAGAAGATCTCTTTGAGATAAAACAAGAGTTTTCTTTAAATCTATTGGCGAGAATTGTGGATCATGCCAAGAATCAAGAAAGCCAAGAAAAGGTAAATTATGTCTATATAGAGACAAACCCAATTCATTACGAATGGGGAATAGGTGAGGAGAAGAAGAGAAGAGGAAAGATGCAAAAGAAAATCTGAAGGAGAAGAAGTCTTCAATCAGTCATGATCAACAAGCTGAGGAAAGAGCAAGATTCTGCAGACACCAACGAACACTGAGACAACATCACAGAGCAGAACAATGTGGAGCAAAGGTATAAGATTGATTATATTGATCAGAGAGGTAATGGACTTACAATAGATCTAAAAATCTGCAATTGAGTTCTATGTATGAACAGATCATTAGTGTTTCAGTTTAACCATTGAAGCATCAAGTCTCTTAACCAAGCAGGAGTTAAAAGTCTTTTACAATTGAGATACATCCCAAGGAGTATCAAAAAGTTTGATTATAAAAGTAGCATTGGATATGCCCGATACCTATTGACAGGCCAAGTGAGTGTTTGATCAAGGATTGTAGCATTAGATGCCAGATCTTTTAAATCCTCTAACAAGGTCACACCTAAAAGTGTGTTTGTAACCTTTAACAAGGTTGGCTCCTAACATAGCTCACTTCAGAAGAGTAAAAATTTGGGGTACCGGTCCCAATGGTTTTTCCCTTAATAGGGTTTCCATGTTAAAAATCCATGTTTTATATGTCTATGGTTTATTACTTTACTATTTTACATTTCGCATATACAATTCTAGATTTATCAGTATACTCTGTATATTTACTATGTTTTCATAAATAGTTAACTACTTATCATACAGAAGAGAGATTTACAAAGCAATCCGACAAGTAGAAAATTGATATAAGTATTTCAAGGCATTCATCTTGTAGGACAGAAGATAACTTGAGACATAATTTGTGGTTATAAGCTTTAAGGGTTGATTTAAGGATTATTTTTTTAGGCCACTGATTCAACCCCCCCCCCCCCCCCCCCCTCAGTTATTACTAACAATTGGTATCAAATCTTGTGTGCTTAGAAGGAAGGTTTCAAAACCTAAGCCAAAGATCACAAGATGAACAGACGAGATGTGCCCAAGTTGAACAAAGATAATTTTGCTTCATGGAAGAGCAGAATAAGACTCCACTTACCAGAAGACAGGTCTCTGCACCAAGAACACCACAGAAAAATGGAATTGCTGAAAGAAGGAATAGATCTATAGTTGATTGTGCAAGGACACTGATGATAGAAAAAGGCATCACCCAAATATTCTGGAGGGAAGCTGTCAGTACTGTTGTTTACACATTGAACAGAGTAAAATTAAAGAAAGACACCAAAAAGACACCTTATGAGCTTTGGTATGGATACACACAAAATGTAAGTTATTTCAAAAATTTTGGCAGTCAATGTTATATCTTAAAAGATGATAAAAATGGAAAAATTGACTCCAAGAGTGATGAAGGAATCTTTCTAGGGTATTCTACCAAGAGAAAGGCTTATAAATGTCTAAATAAAGCCTCTAACAAAATTTTTGAAAGTGCAAATGTAAAAACAGATGAATTTGCAGAGAAGAATGAAAAGGAAAGCACTAAAGAACCAGAGGACTACAATAGGTTTTCTTACAATGAGGAACCTAACACTCTACCCGACCAACAATGTAGAGCTGCTAAGAAATAGATCATTGCACCTGAGCATCAAGTTACAAATACCGATGATCAGAATATTGCTCAAGATAATGCACAAAGTGATGGAGAAAAGAATAAAGAACAAAATGATGATCAAGCTGATAGACAAAGAGTTGAACCTGTACTTGCAAGATATGTCATAAAGAAAAATCCATAGAACCAGATCATAGGAGATAAAAAGGCCGGTATGAGAACCAAAAGTAAGTCTCTAAATACAAGATGTCTTATTTGTGAAATTATGAGCCCAAATCTATCAATGGTGCACTAGATAATCATGAATGGATAAGTACTATGAATGAAGAGATTGAGCAGATAGAAAAAAATAAGACATGGACACTTGTACCAAGACCAGATAATTATAATGTCATCAGTACAAAATGGATATTCAGGAATAAGTTGAATGAGAATGGAGAAGTCACCAGAAATAAAGCAAGACTAGTATGCAAGGGGTATACACAAGAAGAAGGAATTGACTATGGAGATACCTTTGCACCCATTACTAGGCTAGAAGGAGTGAGAATATTACTTTCTTATGCTGCATGTAAAGGATTCAAGGTATATCAAATGGATGTCAAGTATGTATTCCTAAATGGAATACTTCAAGAAGAGTCATACATTGAACAACCAGAAGGGTTTGTTGATCCAGACAAGAGGGACATGGTATGTAGACTACACAAAGCCTTGTATGGATTAAAACAAGCACCCCAAACTTGGTATGAAAGACTTCATTCCTATCTTATAAGTATTGGATTTGTAAAGACTAGTGAAAACAGTAATCTTTATTTGAAGGAAGATACTGATGCTAACATTTTGATTCCTGAGATATTTGTTGATTACATCATATTTGGAGGCAATGATATGCTATGCAAATCATTTTCAAATGAAATGAGCAAAGAGTTTGAGATGTCTATGTTTGGAGAGATCAGGTTCTTTCTTGGTCTGTAGATCATGCAACATGATGAAGGTATTTTCATTGCACAATCCAAGTACATCAAAGAAGTATAGAAAAATATTCAAAATGGAAGAGTCCAAACTAGTTGGAATACCAATGGAAACTGGATGTAAGCTGAAAAAGGAAGACAAGTCATCAAAGGTAAATCAGACTTTGTATAGATCAATAATTGGAAAACTCATGTATGTTATACACACTAGACCAGATATTGCACATGCAGTAGGAATAGTTGCAAGATTTTTTGCTAATCCCAGAGAATCATATATAAATACTATGAAAAGAATCCTAAGATATCTAAAGAATATCAAGGAATATGGCTTGTGGTATAGAAGAAAAGGCAAATTTGAACTTAAGGTCTTTACCGGCGTTGATTGGGATGGAAATATTGATGATCGAAAGAGCACAACTGGAGGAGCATTCTTTATGGGTTACAGACTTGTCACATGGATCAGCAAGAAGCAAGGATGCATCTCTCAGTTTACTGCAGAAGCCAAGTATGTTGTTGCTGCTACAAATTGCTCAAATATTGCATGGATCAAACAGTTACTGGAAGGTATGCATATGAAAATTTTAGAACCAGTAATTATCTATTGTGATAATACAAGTGCAATAAAAATTTCTAATAATCCAGGCATGCATGCTAAAACAAAGCATATTTCCATCAAGTATCATTATTTGAGAGAACAAGTTCAGGCAAAGGAGGTGATACTTGAGTATGTGCAATCAAAGGAAAAAGTGGTCGATATCTTCACCAAGCCACTGCCCAAGGATGTATTTGAGTACTTGAGAAAGAGACTAGGGGTCAAACCCTTGTCTACTAGTCAGTAAGCTAACTAGAAGGCTGCATCAGCCTATATATTATCATAATATCATTCATGTTGATGCAAGCAAAGAGATGGACTTCAAGACAAATCTATATACAGCAAGGTATTTATCTACTCTAAGCACTAGAGTTATTACCGATGGAATGGGAAATTCAATGAATATATTATGGATAGAAAATATCCGTTTGGAATCACTGTCAAAAACTAGTTTGAAAAGATGTTTGTTTGGCATTGCTATCAAAGGGAGAGAGATATCTCATTATCATACTGATAAAGAGAGAGATTATATCCATTCTCATCTAAGGGAGAGATATAAAAAGAAAGGGAGAGTACACACAAAGGAAGAGAATTGCTGACAAGAGACATCACAAGAAAGGAGAATAGTCAAAGGGAGAGAGTTTGACATAGATAGAGAACACATCACATTGGAGAAAAAAAATTCTACATCTATCCAGTGAAGGGATTGAAGACAAAAAGAAAGTTGCAAGAATCAAATCAAAGCTATTTCAGCTTACCAAAAGCCAGACATTTGTAATAGTTACATTAGAAAAGCTTGATGAAACTGTATATTCCATATTGTATTAGTAATAGTATAGTCTGATAATGTAGTATGTTTCCATAAATGCCAAAGGGAGAGATTGATGACATGTAACTAATTGAATGTTTGAAGATGTTAAGTTGATGATCATGCAAGGCATTAAATTAGTTAATGTATTGTATTGTCATTGATGTCAACTTGATATAATCTGTATGGTCATAGAAATACTGCCAAAGACTTCAAAGAACTAATGAATCAAAGGTTATGCTATCAATAATGCATATAAGTCAAGTATTCACTAAGTGACTGTATACATCGATGGAGTGCACACTGACGGTCAGAGTATAAGAGTAGAGTCACAGTGTTACCCGATGAGCTAATGCACAACATTACCGATGAGAAAAGTTATAGTGTTGCCCAATGATAAAAACATAGAGTAACCCGATGGAAACAATTTCAGTGTTGCCCGATGGAAAAGACAAGGACAAAGATCCCGATGAAAACTGAAGTCACACCGACAGAATAGTCAGCTATCACTGATGACTAACTGAAGTGTTGGATGAAAGAATAGAGATTTCATAAATGAAAAAATGCTTAGCTTTCAAGAGCTACAAATAGACTTAACATATACTTATCATTGTTTTAATCATCCAGATAAAGCCAGAGATAAGTAATTGATTTAAAGTTGATTTGTCCAGTTGGAAAGAAGATCTCTTTGCGATAAAATAGGAGTTTGCTTTAAATCTATTGGCGAGAATTGTGGATCATGCCAAGAATCAAGAAAGCCAAGAAAAGGTAAATTATGTCTATATAAAGAAAAACCCAATTCATTACGAATGGAGAATAGGTGAGGAGAAGAAAAGAAGAGGAAAGATGCAAAAAAAAATTTGAAGGAGAAGAAGTCTTCATTCACTCTTGTTCAACAAGCCGAGGAAGGAGAAAGATTTTTCAAACACCGACGAACAGTGAGACAGCATCACAGAGCAGAACAGTGTGGAGCAAAGGTATAAGATTGATTATATTGATCAGAGAGGTAATGGACTTACAATAGATTTGAAAATATGCAATTGAGTTGTATGTATGAACAGATCATTAGTGTTTTTGTTTAACCATTGAAGCATCAAGTCTCTTAACCAAGAAGGACTTAAAATTCTTTTACAATTGAGATACATCCCAAGGAGTATCAAAAAGTTTGATCATAAAAGTAGCATTGCATATGCCCGATACCTACTGACAGGCCAAGTGAGTGTTTGATCAAGGATGGTAGCATTAGATGTCAGATACTAGGTGACAAACTATCTTTTAAATCCTCTAACAAGGTCACACCTAACAGTGTGTTTGTAACTTTTAACAGGGTTGGCTCCTAACATAGCTCACTTTAGAAGAGTGAAAATTTGGGGTACCAGTCCCAGTGGTTTTTCCCTTAACAGGGTTTCCACATTAAAAATCCATATGTTATGTGTCTATGGTTTATTACTTTACTATTTTACATTTCACATATGCAATTCTAGATTTATCGGTATATTCTGCATAGTTACTGTGTTTCGGTAAATAGTTAACTACTTATCGGTAATCATACAGAAGAGAGATTTACAAAGCAATCCGAAAAGTAGAAAATTGATATAATTATTTCAAGGCATTCATCTTATATGAAAGAAGATAACTTGAGACATAATTTGTGGTTATAAGTTTTAAGGGTTGATTTAAGGATTAATTTTTGAGGCCACTGATTCACCCCCCCTCCTCTCAGTTATTACTAACAACAAGGATATGCTAAAGGCTTAGTGAAGATGTCTACAACTTGTTTCTTCATAGGAAAATACCCCAAAGCTATGGGATCACTTGTAAGAGGACCATCATCCTCAAGAAGTGTACAAGGGCACAAAATCTCAAATTGGTGCACGTGCAAAAGAAGGAGAAGATGGAATAATGACAATAACTAGATAAATATCATTATCAAGAGTACCATTATCAAGAAGATTATTATCATCAACTTTGGAAGAAAAATATCCACTAGGAAGAAGAGAGGGAAATGCCTATAATGGAGAATTTGTAAGAATGAAAGACTCATCAAAATGAACATCATGAAAGAAATGTATCTCTCAAGTGACAAGGTTAATCAACTGATAACCCTTCACATCCTCACAATAGCCAACGAAAATGAACCACGGGTTCTTCTTCTCGACTTCCTTATGTCCACCATCTATAATGACTATCCATGCACTACTAACAAATACTCTAAACAAAGATACCTTGGGCTTGACATGAGACCAAACCTCCTTGGGATTCATATCTCAAATTTCCTTGTGAGGTGTATATTCTGAATTTAGTCGGTACAATTGACTGCCTCTGCCTAAAATATTGGAGCCATGGACCTATACTAAAGCATATAATTGACCATCTCTGATAAAGGTATATTCTTCCACTTGGCCACACCATTTTGCTTAGGATTTTATAACATTCTTTGTTGATAAATAATACTTCAAGCATGACAAAAGTATTAAAATTCCTTGTTGACATACTCTCCCCCATTATCTATGCAAACCTTCTAAAAATAATTTTGTGACTGCTTCCTTAGAAATGAAAGGTCATGAAATATTTAAGAACCTCATCCTTTTACTCCAAAAATGATACCCATACTTGCCTATAAAATTCATCAATAATGGTAAGGACATACCTGGACCCTAAAATGGAGTAGAGAATAACACGAGGTCACTATGCACTAACTCAAGGGGAGTTGAAACTCATGTGGACAAATTCTTAGGGAATAGATCGATTTAATATTTTCCAAGAACAAAACATAAACAAACAACATTTGAACAAGAGATTTGACGTAGATCAATCACCAAATTCTATATGCTCATCTATTGAAGATATGTATAATTCAAGTGACCAAATCATTTATGCCAAATCTTGCTCTCATGATCTGTATGAGAAATGAAAGATGATATTGATGAAGACTCAAATCCATAAAACCTATATAAAAAAATTGCATGATAAATTGTACCTACATAGAAATTATCTTCTCAGGATCCTTCATCTCACAAATAGTCACATCAATAGAGATAACTCAACAAACCTTCCATCAACATGATTGCAAATATGCTATATAAAAAGAAGATTATATGAAATATTAATCACAAGAAGAACATCATCAATTCTAAAAACCAACATCTAAAATATAACCATCCCCAAAATTAGAATCTGAGAAGAGTTCCCAATATTAATATGCAAAGTAGGAATATTAGAAAGAGAACCAATAATATCCATAGTATGAATCATTTGATGAGAAGCACTAGAATTAAGAATAAAACTGGAACTAGTAGATGACACATTTGTAGTTGAGAGAGATTTCCCTTTTCCCAAGGAATAAGAATTAGGCATGGAAATATTGTGCTTCTTCATAGCTTCCTCAAATTATACTAGCCTTGCAAAATAATCCACTTCATTATTCCTTTATTTTATATAAAAGGAACAACTCTCCTTCTTCTTAGACTTAGAAGATGACTATCTTGGGTTAGAAGGAGAAGGAGGATTAGCCTTCTAATAATTATTTTACTTGGGCTTAGAGGGAATTGCACCACCTAAAGATGAATTTTTCGTGGGGTTCTTATTCTTATCCATACCCTTGGAATATTGAGTCATCAAAGAATAACTCATAGGAAGAGAAACCATATGAATCAACTTGCCCTTCTCCCTAGTCAATCAATCAAAAAACTCCTCAAAAGAAGGTATCATTTTGTCTCCTTCCATACCATCCATAAAAAAATAGAAGTCAGAGGAAAATGCTTGAAAGAACCTCTAAGATTAGAAATGATCAATAAAATACACTCCTTATCTTCTTTGGTATCACAAAATCCTCTCGACTATGATAAATAAACTTGAATCATGAAAGAGAATATTGACTAATGGGAAATGCACCTTGAGAGTGAGAAGTGAGATCAACTTCAAGCTATAACTTCCTAAATTGATTTACCATACCATACAATTGTTATCTCTAAAAAATGCACCCTATTAAGTTCTCAAAACTTAACTTCTTGGAGAAACATGGAAACACTCTCGAGTAGTGTGTTACTCAAAATTAGAGTGAATCTTTGGGTTCTAGGCCAGTTCCTATATGACGCTTCACCTACAAGGCTTACTAAAACTACTTTCTTGATGGGAAAATGGGTAGAAATATTACATAAACTTAAAATTTGAACTGAAATTGTTAATCAACTGATGGAGATGATGAAGACTGGGTGATAATAGGTATACATGTTTGTAGAAATGGTTAGATCAGTTGTTATTTTTTCATTGATGTCAAGCAATTGATTTACTAATTTTTATTGAGTTACCATATCATAAGAAGGAGAAGTTAAATGGGTGAGAAAAACATATCAGACAATGATGAAGTAATGTTGATATAGTTGTTTTCTACTATATATTTGATGTTATCAAGTTGGTACACTTTATTGATTAAGTCATAGATTGCAAAGAGTTAAGTTTTGACTGCAAAGAGTTACTCTATCAAGCTAGACAAAGTTAGTCGGTATAGAGTTGTGTTAGTCAGTTTTAATTAGTGAGCACTGAGAATGATTTAGGCACCAAGTAGTGAACAAAGTTAGTTCCAAGTTGCAAAGCAAGTTATCGAGTATAGGATATTGATTAAGAACGATGATAATATTGAATTTAATATGAATCTATGATGATCTTGATGTTGTTAAGAATTAAAGGAAGTTTGTTAGAACATCTACGAGTGATAAAATTCAATGAGAAGATCTAAGGTGAAGATTAAGCGGATAAACCTGATTGTGAGAGTTCCAAGAAAAGTTCAAGTTACGAGGTAAAAGTTAAACAGTTTACCGAGTTGAGATTTATGAAGAAGATGATCAAACAACTGAGCGCAAATGATGGAAAACCTAAGCAAGGAGATTAAGAGGAAAAAAAATTCTATATAAAGGATGAGAAATAAGCTGAGACGATGATGCTGGCAAGTTGAATTAAGAAGCTAAAGAACATAAGTTACCAAGTAGAACAAAGAAGCAGAAAGAGAAGAATCTACAGTCTAAGAGCAGAGACAAATGGAGTATGTGATGCTGGTATTCATGTGAGCATGAAGGATCTAACCCAAGCAAAAGGTAGTTGCTATATTTACAGATCAAAGTTTACTATTTCTTATTAGCATTTGTAATAGAGAAAATCTCTTAACTGAGTGGATTTAACAACCCTATTTGTAAATCCTAGACATAGGTGACATTCAAAAAGATTGTTTAAAGTCCTCTAGTAAGGCCACTTCTAACAGGGTGAAGATCTTAATATATGTGAGGTAAATCCCTTAATAGGGTCAGATATAGAAAATATGTTTGTAATCTTTAACAAGATAAGTTCTTAACCAAGCGTACTTTAGAAAGGTACATTTTTATTGTGGGTCACAATTCCCATAGAGGTTTTTCCTATATTGGGTTTCCTCATTAAATCTGGTGTTAACTCAGTTTGAATGATTTATTTGCATATTATGAGATGTATGATTGTTTAAGTTATTAATTTATTTGGTGAGTTGGTTATTATTGTATTCAGTTCTACCGAGTGAATTAGTGAGCTAAGTTTTAAATATTTAAGTTTGATTTTTTCTGATTCACCCCCCTCTTAGTGGACCAACAATTGGTATCAAAGCTTTGGTTCTCTGAAGTGTTAAGTTTAAAAGGAATTGAGTCAAGATCTAAAGATGTATAAGAGGGAAGAACCAAAGTTGAATAGAGAACATTTATCTACATGGAAAAGTAGAATGATATTGCATGTGTCTGGTATAGGAGAATATGGACTTCATTTTCTTGATAATGAATATGTTGCATCTACTATTGCACCTTTGAAAATTAGTGAGCAAAGACATAAGCAAGAACACACACAAGTAATGATTGAGATTGCTTCTACACTTACCGACCAGGAATATGATGTACTTGATGGATGTACTACAAAACAAATGTGGGATAAGCTTATTTTGACCTATGGTGGAGATCAACATGTTCAAAAGGAAAAATAAGAAAGTATGAGAGGTAAATTTGATTCAATGAGAATGAAAGAAGGAGAAAAAATAATACAATACAACACTAGAGTTAAGGAGATTGTTAATTATATCAAAGGAGTTGGTGGAGCCATAATAGAGGAAGATGTAATAAGAAAAATGTTGAGAACCCTACTACCAAGTTATGCTATTCGAGTATCTGCTATACAAGAGTTGAGATCCATTCATCGGGCGAATGTTTCACTTGATGCTACTATTGGTAAGCTGGTTGCATTTGAGATTAATGATTTTGATAATAGTCTACCTGCTACATCTAAGATTGAGTATGCATTTAAGTCATCTTTGAAGATTGGAATTTATAAGGACTCTAGACCTAGTGATGGATATTTGAGCAGTGCTAGTGAGATATTTTATAGCCGTCAAAGTGGTTTGGAAGAGTTATATGTTGCTGATGAAGAGAATGAGAGAGATTTTGAAGCTTTTTTGGCTAGAAGGCTACAAAGAGGCAAAGATAAATACCGAGGTAAGTTACCCTTTGAATGTTTTAATTGCAACAAGATTGGTAATTTTGCATCTAACTTCCCTAAGAAAGATAATGAGGAGAAGAAAGACAACAGAGATAAGGAAAAAATAGAAAATAGATTTAGGAGATTCAGAGACTACAAAAACAAAGGTAATAAATCTTGTCATATTGCTAATGAAGACCTAAGTGATGATGATTCCGATGACAGTGATGAAAAATAAGTTGTGTATGGTGCTATTAAAGACAATTGTAATGAAGAAAATAAAGAAGAACCAAGATCCCTAATATCACAAGTACGTAAGAATCAAACATGAATTATAGATAGTGGTTGTTCACATCACATGAGTGGTGACACACTTAAGTTTATTTCCTTGGAAAATCATGATGGAGAATTTGTTAGATTTGATAATGATGTTCCATATCTTGTGAAAGGAAAAGGTTCTATAATTCTATTGAATAAAACAAGATGTGATGATGTTTATTGGGTTGAAGGCTTAAATTATAATCTATTGAGTGTTGCACAATTAATTACACAGGTCACCGACTGGAATTTCAACATGGAAAGGTGAAAGTTTTTTATAAGAAGGAGAGTCTGATTTCTACTGGAGAACAATCTAAAGGTAATTTATTTTATCTTGATACTTTTATGAAGAGTTTCTTGTTTGCTAAAGTTGAAGATGTTTGGCTATGACACAAAAGGATTTTTCATATTAATTTTGACAACTTGATCAAAGTGAGTAAAACAAATAGAGTTAGATGATTACCGAGATTAGAGAAACCTAATAATGCTATGTGCAGAGAATGTCAAATGGGTAAAATGAATAAATCTAGTTTTTCAAGAAAGAATTATGTTACACAAGGAATTTTTGATTTAGTGTATACTGATTTATGTGGACCCATGAGAACTCAAAGTTACTATGGTGCTTGATATTTTATTTTATTTATGGATGATTACTCTAGAATGATGTATGTAATGTTTTTAAAAGAAAAATCTAATGCATTTTAAATGTTTAAGTGGTGTAAGGCTAGAGTGGATAAAAAAACAAGAAGACAAATGGAATGTATGAGATATGATAGAGGAGGTGAGTTTACATCTGATGAGTTTACACTGTTTTGTAATGAAAATGAAATTAAGAGATAGATGTCATCACCGAGGACACTAGAATAAAATGGTATTGCTAAGAGAATAAATAGATCTATTATTGATTGTGCTAGGACACTGATGATTGAGAAAGGTATTTCACAAAACTTTTGGAGAGAAGCAATCATAACTGTTGTTTACACATGAACCGAGTACAAATGAAGAAAGGTACCAACAAAACACCTTATGAAATCTGGTATGAACACAAACCTAATGTGAGTTATTTCAAAGTTTTTGGAAGTAGATGTTATATCTTGAAAGATTCTAGAGAAGGAAATTTTGATTCTAAAGGGGATGAAGGAATATTCTTAGGATATTCTACAAGGAGTAAAGCTTATAAGTGTTTGAATAAAGTTACTAACAAAATGGTGGAAAGTGCAAGTGTGAGAATCAATGAGTTTACAGAAAATAATGACGAATAAAACAAAAAGGAACTTGAAGAATATGATAAGTTTTGTATATGTACAACCTGATGTTCCTGACACCTTATCGAAAGCACCTACTAAGGAGGAAGCTGAACAAATTTCTCTACAACCGAATGATGAGGATGAAGCAGCGAGACCTACCGAACCTGTTTTAGCTAAGTATGTGAGGAGGCATCACTCCATGAAAAATATTATTGGAAATAAATATTTTGGAGTGATGAAAAGAAGCAAGGTAAGAGATAATACATGTTTGATATCTACATTTGAGCCAAAGAAATTTAAACAAGCACTAGATAATGAAGATTGAATGAAAGCAAGGGAAGAAGAGTTTGGATAGATAGAAAAGGACAATACATGGACTTTAGTGCCTAGGCAAAAAGGATAAAAATGTTATTGGTACTAAATGGAGTCTTAGAAACAAGTTGAATGAGAATGGAGAAGTTATCAGAAACAAAGCTAGATTGGTTTGCAAAGGTTATGCACAAGAAGAAGGTATTGATTATGTAGAGAATTTTTCACATGTTGCTAGATTGAAAGGAGTTAGAATACTTTTAGCTTATGCGGCTTACAAAGGATTCAAAGTTTAACAAATGGATGTCAAGTTTGCATTTTTGAATGGGATACTGGAAGAATAGGTTTACATTGAGTAGCCTGAAGGATTCATTGAGAGCACAAATAAGAACAAGGTAAATTACACAAAGCTCTTTATGGTTTGAAGCAAGCACCATGAGCATGGTATGAGAGATTGCACTCTTATCTAATAAAAATAGGATTTCAAAGAACAATTGATAATAGTAATATTTGCTTGAATTGTGATAGTGACAACAAGGTTTTGATTGATGAAATTTTTGTTGATAGTATTATTTTTGGAGGCAATAACACCTTATGTAAGGCATTTTCTAATGAAATGAGAAAAGAGTTTGAAATTTCAATGATTGGAGAGATTAAATTCTTTCTAGGTCTACAGATACAAGTTGTAGAAGGGGTCTATATTACAAAAGCTAAGTATATCAAAGAGATCCTCAAAAAAATTGGTATGGAAAATTCTAATCCTATTGGAACACTGATGGTCACAGGATGTAAATTGTCTAAAGAAGATGAGACACAAGAGGTGGATAATACTCTTTACTAAACCATGACTGGTAAATTGCTATCAACATATCAAAGAACTTTGTTATGCATTCAAAGACCAAGCACATTTCTATCAAGTATCACTACTTGAGAGAACAAGTTCAAGAGAAAAATGTGGTATTGTAATATGTGAATTCAAAGGAACAACTAGAGGATATCTTTCCCAAGCCACTACCAAAGGATGATTTTGAGTATCTCAGAGGTAAATTAGGGGTTCTTCCCCTATCCAATATTCAGTAAGGAGCATGAGGAATTCTACATCAATCCTATACTTTATTAGAATATATATTCTTGAATTGATGTTAGTATGACACACTTTAGGAGATTCCTGAAGTTGTGTGAAGGTTTATGTATGTAATGAATATTTGTACATATAAGATATAATCCAATGCTAAAACAAGTTTTCAGAAGTATGACTTTTTGGCATTGTTGTCAAAGAGGGAGAGAACAAATTGATGAATGAATTGATGACATTTATCCATAAGGGAGATATTGATGAAAGAGGAAGATAATGAATTTCTACTATTTACTCATGAAGGATAATCAAAATTTATGCTACAGTATCAGAAGATTTATCCAAGAGGGAGAATAGTTTGATGATCAGAAACATTATCAACTCAGAGTGGGTAATAATAGAGATTGAGAGTTTTGAGAATTGCCTTCATCAATTCTTATAGTACTACTATAGTGTTGTCATCAATGCCAAAGAGGTATATTGTTAATAAACTAATGGAGATGATGAAAATTGAGTGATAATAGGTATACATGTTTGTAGAAATGGTTAGATCAGTTGTTATTTTTTCATTGATGTCAAGCAATTAATTTATTGATTTTTATTGAGTTACCATATCATAAGAAGGAGAAGTTAAATGGGTGAAAAATACAAATCACACAATGATGAAGTAATGTTGATATAGTTTTTTGCTACGATATATTTGATGTTATCAAGTCAGTAGACATGATTGATTAAGTCAGAGATTGCAAAGAATTAAGTTATGACTGAAAAGAGTTGCTCTACTGAGATAGACAGAGTCAATCGGTATAGAGTTGTGTTAGTCAGTTTTAATTACCAAGCATCAAGAATGAGTTAGGCACCAAGTAATGAACGAAGTTAGTTACCGAGTTGCAAAGCCAGTTACCGAGTACAAGATATTGATTAAGAATGATGATAAGATTGAATTTAATATGAAGCTATGATGATCTAGATGTTGTTAAGAATTAAAGGAATTTTGTTAAAACATCTATGAGTGATAAAATTCAATGAGGATATCTAAGGAAAATATTAAGCGTTTAAACCTGATTATGAGAGTTCCAAGAAAAATTTCAAGTTACGAGGTAAAAGTTAAATGGTTTACCGAGTTGAGATTTATGAAGAAGATGATCGAACAAGTGAGTGCAAATGATGGAAAACCTAAGCAAGAAGATTAAGAGGCAAAAAAAATTCTATAGAAAGGGTGAGAAATAAATAGAGACGGTGATGTTGGTGAGTTGAATTAAGAAGCAGAAGAAGCTGAAGAATAGAAGTTACCAAGCAGAAAGAGAAGAATCTACAGTCTAAGAGTAGAGAAAAATGGAGTATGTGATGCCAATATTAATGTGAGCATAAAGGACATGACCCAAGAAAAAGGTAGTTGCTATATTTATAGATCAAAGTTTTACTATTGCTTATTAGAATTTGTAATAGAGAAAATCTCTTAACCAAGTAGATTTAAGAGTCCTATTTGTAAATCCTAGACATGGGTGACATTCCAAAAGAGCATTTAAAGTCATCTATCAAGGCCACTCCTAATAGGGTGAAGATCTTAACAGATCTAAGGTAAATCCCTTAATAGGGTCACATCTATAAAATGTGTTTATAATCTTTAACATGATAAGTTCTTAACCGAGCGTACTTCAGAAGGGTACATTTTTATTGTGGGTCACAATTTCCACAGAGGTTTTTCCCATATTGGGTTTCCTCATTAAATATGGTGTTAACTGGGTTTGAATGATTGATTTTCATATTATGAGATGTATGGTTGTTTAAGTTATTAAGTTATTTGGTGAGTCTGTTATTATTGTATCCAGTTCTACCGAGTGAATTAGTGAGCTAAGTTTTAAATATTTAAGTTTGATTTTGTCTGATTTAATATGATGCTTCACCTACAAGGCTTACCAAAACTACTTTCTTGATGGGAAAAGGGGTAGAAATCTTGCATAAACTTAGAATTTGAATTGAAACTACTAAGGTGATGCACTACTTTCTTGATATTAGGACATGAAACCACAAAGTGGCACACACTAGTTTATCATGATACAGACTTAACTTGGACAACTTATTACAACATACTCCCTGCATCAATATTTCACTAAGAGACCTAAGTGCACCTAGCCTAAAAAAGGAAGGTAACTTCGCTATTGAGGAACCAACTACACTTTCATGGCACACTTAATGACTTGCATAAAACATATTAATTACAGACAAGGTGATGAATCCAAGATAAAACTCAAAGGAAAATAAAAGCATTCCACAAGTATCTTGATCAATCAAAACACACACACACAAAAACCTGCAAGAATAAGATGGAAAAGATTGAGTCACAAATAACATCCAAGGTGTAATCTGTATTTCATTCCCAAAGTAAGTTACAAAACATATGCAAAAAACTGCAAAAGGACTTCAAATGGTCACTAAATACATAAAAGTACATAAGGAAAGAACTCCTTAAAAATAAGTGGTAAAACTCGTTAAGTACAAAACTCATTCCAACCAACTAGGTCGGATTCAACAGAAATGCCTATTTTCTAGGCCCTTAAAGGAATCCAAAATAACATGTGAGAAAATAAATGGTCAAGCCACATTATCTCTATCCATAAAGGCTCCAAAAATGCTCCTGTAACACCCCAAAATTGGCGTCTTGCAACCCTAACCAATTTTGTTGCATTTGTCGTTCTTCTAAATCATCAAAGTCCTATTGTACTAGGCAATTCTGAGTTTTAAACTGACTCTACTCGACCTGAGTGTCAAATACAGAAAATCCTA
>MU226021.1:730852-754184 GCA_018584345.1 Thuja plicata
TTGCAAGCTCTCCTTCAGAAGAGCACTATTTCCTCTCCATCCTCTTCCACCTCACAGGGGTCTGCTTTTCAATCTTCTGCCTCATCTTCAACATCTGGATAGGATTTTGGATAGGGTCATGCATTACAGGCTTCCATTGCATCCCCTTCATAGGTCCCTTGGATACTTGATTCAGGTGCTTCTCACCATATGGCATCTTCTTCGGAGATCTTCTCTTCCATTGAGGCTTCTCCTATTCCCCACATTCTCATGGGGAATAACAATGTTATGCCAGTCTGCAGGAAAGGTTCTATACACATTCAGGATGGCACATTCAATGATGTATTATATGTTCCATCTCTGTCTGCAAACCTTCTCTTGATTTACCAGATTACACACAATGGATCAAGGAAGACAGTTGAGTTCACGCCAGATTCAGTCTTCATTCAGGATAGTGTGACATATGGCATTGTTTCTATAGGGACAGTTGATCATTCCACCCATCTCTACACCTTCACACATTTTGGTCCACCATCTCCATTATTGGAGCACGGCTCTCCTCTTCCACAAGAGCATCATGTGGTGCAGTCAGGTCACTTGAACCTCTGTGTTGTTCCTGAGACTCCTGCTATGACTACCACACCACATCTTGTTGAGGTTTCTTCTCTTTAGTAGGACTCTTCTTCAGCACTGCCAGACCCTCCAGCTCCATTTATCGAGCCACCAAGTGCAGTTGTTGAGGATTTTATAGAGGAAACTCATCTCCATTCTCATGATGGTGTCAGCACACCTGTCATACACTTGCATTGGGGATTCCATTTCAGGATCCTCGTGTCTACTCCTTTGAGCATCAGCTCGGCCTTCCAGTGACACACCATCTCTCAAGATTACCTCTTCACTTCTCACTATATTTCACTCCTTTTCATTGGAGTCACAGTGGTTTGTTCATTGATTCAGGGGTTCTTTCATTCTGGGGGGCTTTGGAGCCTCGACCCTCTCTCACGAGGGGGTTAGCAGCACGCATTTTACTCATGGCTTTGAGAGAGTCTCTTGAATTCATTCCTTGTATTTTGCTTGCTTTTTATATCTCTTTTTGGAGAGGATTTTTTCCCACTGGGTTTTCTCCTTTGTCTCCGGTTTACAGAGATTTCCTTGTTTGGGTACATGATCAGGCCTTGTTGTCGGGACCCTCTTTTCCTGCTTTCATAGATGTGCTAGGTTTGCTTACCTCCAGAGCTTCACTTAAGGGGGGGTGTTAGAGTACATATTTATCTTCACTTATTAATTATATCATGTTGATATTAATTATTAAGTTAGTCGTACTCTATTTTTCACTTAAGCTTTCTCTTAGGTTAGCTTTTTTCCCTTTTTAGGGTTTCATTCACCTTTAAGGTTGAATGCTTGTATTTATTTTTGCATACTCTCTGAATACATTTTTGAGCTCTCACTTTTGAGCACAGAAGAGTTTCTATTTTTTCTGTCTTTGGCTTCATTCTTTGTAACAGGTATTTTGCATGCAGACTGGTCTTGGAAGTCGAAGCTATATTTATCAGTTTCTACAGCAACAACCACTCGTCTCTAACTCTCTTATCTCACAGGTGATCATTACAAACCTTCGCGACCTTGTGACTAGTAACCACAAACTATTAGTTTCCAATTCTCTAATATTTTATGTTACCTTTACTAATAGTTGAAAACTAAAGAAAACCATTAACTTTAACATTCTGGACAGGTGACAGTCACTCGCTAGCTCTCCAGCCTAAGAAAAAACCACCTTCAGAACTTGAGAGCTAGTGATGACCAAGAAACTTAACCTTTATCACTATAGTACCTGAAAACCTTCATGTGGAAATTTCTCACTAACTCTCCAGCCTAAGAAGAATATTTCTTTTCATCCTATGAGCCAACAAAAAAGCAATACAAAACCTTTAGTTTATAAAAGTTTAGATACGTGGCAGCCTATCGCTAACTCGTGACTTGACAACACAAAACCACTCATGACCTCTCGAAATGGTGATCAAAACATTAAAGATGATAACATTAAGTTGGCTTGAGACTTGGTGACAACTAGAAATTCAAATTCTCATTGTTTAATCGTGAGCTCGCTACTTGAAAGTACTAATATGAGAATGACTCTTGACCTTGCGACAAAATAATAAACTTAACCACTCACCAGCTCGGCAGTCATTATCACCCACTGCCTCAAACCCTCACAACCTGGTGATTAACCATTTCACTGACCACCAAAAACTATCACAAGCTCTCCACATTGTTCATTCACTACTGCTAACCACCATGACCTGATGACTAACCACCATCTCTAGCTCTTGGCTTACTTTACTGACCGCTTTCTCAACTCACGAGTTAGCGACCAACATTTCATAACTGCCACCTTCAAGAGGTTCCATTCTTTTAGAGTTTTAGGAATTACACTACCAGGATTCCATTTTTGATGACTTCACACTTCAAATTCCCTTTTCCCAAACAAAGGAGTCCACCAAGGTAAAAATTCCTTTCATCATTCACCAATCGGGAATCTGTTGAGTCAGCTTCTTTCACCATCTTTTGATCCACTCATGAATTCACATAGTGTGGGTCCTGGAAGTCCTTTGGAATTTAAGTATTTCCTATATTGGCCTTCCATTCCTGATCATATCCAAATCCTAAATTTCCAATGGGCAGTCAGTTCTTGAAAATCCTATCGTTTAGAGACTTAAACTTAAGAATGAACTTTAACCAGACTTTAACCAGGATTTAGAGAATTAAGCTTAAGAATGTATTAACTTGTTCTATCTATATAAATCTTTCCTCTCACTAGAATGATGGGCTCAAACCCTCCTGGAAGCCACATTTACGTCCACATGCCATTAGGAGGTAATTGTAACTTTTTTGCTTGAAATCATGATGGCTCTACCAAATTGAGTCTGAGTGAAAATTTTGGTAACAATAACTCTAAAAGCTTATCCAACACCTCTTTATGTGTTTTAGACTCAATGATGTGAAAAAAAAATATAGCATATGAAGACCTATGAGTCTTTCATCTCATCCATTATGTTTCTGTGAACAAACTACTCAAATGCCTTAGTAAATTCTAGTTAAGTCAACATCCAACATTTTCCAAAGACCTTGAGATTATAATGATTGTGACATCTTAAGCTTCCATGTATGATAGTTGTGTGGAGTGAACGATTTAATTCTAGGGCCTGATATGATGTACAAGGGCACACAAAGGACTAATATGCAAGCTACATGGCCCCAAAATAGATACAACTAAATTTACAATTACCAAACATTATTTTTCTAAGAAAAATAATAGAAACAAATTGCAAGTTCAAGCTATAATCCAAAACTATTATAAAATGGTGAAATTGTCATAAAATATCTCATCCATATCAAATTTCATTGAAGCATCTTTTCGATGATACCTTGTTTGTCAAAATGGACTATGTGTGCGAAATTTGTGAAAGATTGAAAAAATATCTATTTTGGGCACTTTCAAAATCCACAATAGCTCTTTGTCACACCATATGACTAGGAAGAAGAATTGAGGAACAAAAAATAGGCCCCTAAGGGTTGAGAGGTCAAATATGTGGTGGGTTTCCATATCATGGCAATAAGTCAACAAGTTGCCAACCAGACACGATGAGGACACGTCAATTAGCCAAGTACTAAAAATTATAAGGTGTCAAGCTAACACACCACAAATTCCAACTATTACAAGCTACAATGGGTCAAACTTGTAAGCCATAATGCTAGTCAAATACCCAAGTGCATGTGAGAGGCAGATTTCCTTGATGCGGCCTTAGCTCACATTTAAGGCAAAATGGGTTGGTCTATATATAGGCCCAACAATCCCTTCATGCCTCCAATGTGGGACAAAAGGATTGGCATATATGATGCTATGATGGTACGTGATTTTTGGAGATGTAATGATAATATTTGATCAGAGGATGATTATATATTATGTTATCATTGATGTTAAATATTTACTTTGTGTTCTTAGTATGTGGCCAAGCATAGTTATGATGAATAAAGGATTACAATGAGTTTCAGTGGTTTCTATCTTTAGGGGAGACTTAGGTGTGTCACTAGATGACTAATGTATGACCGCTACTGTTGAAGTGGTCGTATGAGGAAGTTGTGATCAGTTGAAGTCTAACAGTGCAATTGCTAGAATAGTTAATGACATGTGATAGATGATTTGAATGCTTTGTCAAATTTGTCTTGTATCTTGTGATGCAGTCATAGGATATGGTGGAAAACAATATTTAGATGCTAAAGTTTCAATTGTAACTAATTTGAGTGACCGATGTGTAGGCTAGGTGACCAGTGAACAAAGACAGAGTTGTTAATAGGTTACATTATTTGTGTTCTTGAGCGACTAGTGATAAATGTTTGATTAGTGATTAGTGTTAAGTTTGTGGTAGGATTGATTGATTTAGTCACAATATGGTGACGTGTCTTTATGATTGGAGGTTATGATCTGGCATCATATTTCTCAATGCTAGCATGTGGAGAAGATTCTTGAGGAAGCTTGTGTTTGTCAAAACAGTTTTGACTCCTTGACACAACATTCTATGTAAATCATTGTATTCGATGACATGGTCTTGGAAAAATGTTTTATGCATTTAATTTTGTTATGTGGTGCATTAGATTTGAGCAGGATGTTTTTAAATTCTAATTTAGGGTTTTATCAAGGTGGTGGACTTAAAAGTTCAGTATATAACGGATGAAATTGAAGGTTAAGAGTGTTGATCTTGTATTGAAGAAGTGCAGTTTAAAGTGTGAGTTACGATCAAGCTAGGGAAGAGTTAAGTATGTTGAGAAGATATTGTGTACTTTAGTGGATCTGATCAAGCAGAGGTAGTTCTGTTCTACATATCATTCTTTATGTTGTTCCCTAACAGTTGCAGCAAGTTAAATCCCTTAACAGGATAGATCCTAACTTATATTTTGTTATAAATCCTCTAACAAGGTGACACTTTGTCAAGTGTTTAAATTCCTATAACAAGACTACTCTTAATAGGGTAAAGGTCCTAATAGGCCTAAGGTAAATCCTTTAACCAAGTAGCACCTAACAGTACTATTGTAAACTTTTAACAGAGTTAAGCTCCTCACAGGGTGTACTTCAAAAGAGTACATCATTTAGTGGGTACTAATCCCCACCATTATTTTTTCCCTATTTGGTTTTCCACAAGATAAATATGTGAGTTAATTTTGTGGATTGATTTGGATGCTTATGATTTTCATTTGTTGTTATTAAGGTTAATCTTTTGAATGTTGGTTTAAGTTTGAAGATAGAGAAGTTTGGATTATTTGGTAGATTATTGATTCTCCCCCCTCTTAGTAATCTGACATCCGGACTAAAAATTGGTATCATAGATTTGGTCCTCATTTGTGGTGAAGCTTAACAACTTGAGGTAAAGATCTAAAGATGATAATAAATGAATCTCATAAATTCACAAGAGAGAACTATTCAGTCTAGTGCGGTCGAATGAAGATCTATCTGAAAGGTATGGGTGATCAGTATTGGGATTGTGTGGTTAATAAATATACTATCCCTTTAGAAACCTTGACTAAAAATCAATTGAAAGAAAGGTTAGAAAATAATGCTGCTATGGAAGCTATTGCTAATACTCTTTCTGATGCAGAGTATGTTGATATTAAAGACTTTGATACTGCTAATGAGATATGGGAAAAGTTGAAAACCATCTATGGTGGAGATCCACATGTGCAGAAAGAAAAGGTTGATAGCTTAAGAGGAAAGTATGATGATATGAGGATGCAAGAAAATGAGAATATTGAGAAATAAAGTCAGAGAATCAAAGAAGTCGTTACTTCTATCCGATGTGCCAGTGGTAATCTTCCTGAGGAGTATGTGGTAAGAAAAATGTTGAGAACTCTATTTGACGCAGTCAATCTCGGAGGATCCAAGAATGGACTATCCAAACTTGCAGCCAACAACAAGAACACACAACGGAAACTACACAATGCAAGATATAGCAATATCAACTTATATTATCTCAGAATTATCATTACATGCAACATGTCAGGTTGTAAGGCCTTCCTAGTTATGGCCAAATACAAAGATGCAATTCAAGATCAACTATAGATCTTCTACAAACACACAAATCATGATCCAGATTCTCAGATCTAACATGTTGATCTTCTCTCTAATATGATCTCCCAAAATGAAGAACAAAATACTACTTAAATAAAAAAGAAACCAAGAGGTTGGCCACAAAATCAAACATTGGAGAAACCCCTGACCTAGATTTAGGTCTACACAACCCCCAATGAAAGATCCACTATTAATGTCACAATAAAAATTAAATGCAGAAGTTGGCCACCAGATCCAACTCCAAAATAAATAACTCGGGCAAAGGATGACCGAGCAACAGAGTGAATCAGGAAAAGAACACCCCGAGAAATAGAAAATAACTCAGGAAAAGAGCACCCCAAGCAACAGAAAATGACTTGGGCAAAGAGAACCCCAAGCAATAGAAAAAAACTTGATCAAAGAGCACTCTGAGCAACAAAAAATTACTCAAGCAAAGAGATCACCAAGACCTGTCGGTAAAGCAAGACCTGAGCAACATAAGACAAACAAAAGTAAACACCTTTTTGGTTGAGAAATATTGCCAAGGATCCTAGGATGCTCCTGCATCACTATTACCTCAGTATGCTATTAGGGTTTCAGCCATACAAGAGCTCAAATATCTAGGAACCTTTACTATTACTCTTGATGCATTAATAGGGAAATTAACTGCATTTGAGTTAAGAAATTATGACAATAGTATGCCTAAAGTTGAAGCTTCTTTCAAGTCATCATTGACTCTTGAACCATCTAGGAAAGGAAAGGAGATAACTAACAATTCAGTAACATGTTATCCTAATGATTATGAATCTTTCTTATGTGAATAAAGAGAACTGGAGGAATTGGAAGCTTTATTTTCTATAAGGATGCCTAGAGGGAAAGGTAAATATAAGGGTAAGTTACCTTTGAAATGTTTTTCATGTATCAAAATTGGACACATTGCTTCTAAATGCCTTACCAATCACAAGAAGGAGAATCCAAGAAGATTCAAGGATAAAAACAAGAAAGCATGCTACCTAGCTGAGGAAGGTGTTACTGATGAGGAATCTGATGGAAGAGATGACAAAGAAATTGTGCTTTTTTGCAGTAAAGGAAGATCCCTTAGAAGAAGGTAAGAAATATTTAGTTTCTAATTTGAATCAGATTGGTAATTGGATTATTGATAGTGGGTGCACTCATCATATGACCAGTGATATAGAAAATTCATCAGCATTGAAGAATATGATGGAGTCTCGGTGAGATTCGAGAATGATGCTCCTTGTATGGTAATAGGTAAAGGATATATTTCCTTGAATGATAAAACAATTTGTGATGGTGTTTACTGGGTTGATGGTCTAAGATAAAATTTGTTAAGTGTTACTCAGTTGAATAAAAAATGATTTATATTTGAGTTCAACAGAGGTAGTTGCAGGATTATTGAGAAATTAGGAGAGATGATTGCTACCGGTGAACAAACTAGAGGTAACTTGTTCCATTTGAATTATACTATTAAGGGTTGTCTGATTGTTAAGGTAGAAGATTGTTGATTATAGCATAAGAGGTTTTATCATGTAAATTTTGATAACCTGATCAAAGTTAGTAAGATGAAGTTAGTGAGAGGTTTTCCTAACCTAATGAAACCAAATAATGTAATGTGTAAATAATGTCAACTTGGGAAGTTAACTAGTTCTAGTTTCATCAGTATAAATTATTCTTATGAAGTATTTTAGATATGGTTCATACTGATCTGTATGGTCCAATCAGAACTCAAAGTTACTATGGTGATAGATGTTTTATGTTGTTTGTTGATAGATTATTCTGGAATTATGTGGGTTATACTTTTAAGGGATAAATATTAATCTTTTCACATGTTTAAGATCTAAAAAGACAGTCAAGAAGGAGATCGGTAAGACCCTAAAATGTCTTAGATTTGACAGAGGAGGTGAGTTTACCTAACAAGAATTTATTACATATTTTGAAGAATAGGGAATTCAAAGATATATGTCAGCTCCTAGAACACCTTAGCAGAATGGTATTTTTCAAAGAAGAAACATGTCTATCATTGATTTAGCTAGGACATTAATGATTCAAAAGGGTGTTTCATAGACATTTTGGAGAGAAGCGGTGAGTAGTGTTGTTTACACATTGAACAGAGTTCAGTTAAAGAAAGGTACAATAACATATCCCTATGATTTGTGGTATGGTCAATGACCATATGTAATTTATTTCAAAAAAATTGGGAGTAGATGTTGGTGGTGTTTGAAAACATTTATTCTTTTTAAAGCCACCAATAGACCTTGATACTAATGTTAGGAGTGGTTAGCTCCAAGTATGAGAGCTCTACAAGGTAACTGGACCATCTATAGGGACAACACTGCCCTCTACACTTTTGGCTCTACAAAACCAAGGAGGGTACACCCAATCCAGACATATATTCAAATTTTCAGAACTTTTACACTTTGGATTTTAACAACAGATAAATGGTAAGAAAAGTATGAAATGATAACCACTCATTCAGTGACTCTTCATTACCATGCAGGACACACCACCAACAACCACAAAGATCAAAGGGGCTGAAATGGTTTTGATGTTTTTGGTAGGGCAGAATATAATCAAACCTATTCATATATGTATCAATGTAGAAGATATTGATTAATGATCAGTGCTTTATCCATTGGGCAATGTTTTTAGTTCAAATACAGGACAACGAAACTAACCATTGTCAAGGACTCAAAACCATAAATACAGATAATTCGTATCAAACACTACTTATATGCTCCTTCTATAGACAAACTCAAAGAACTTATGTCATATCCAAATAATTATTTGATTTGAGCCTAGATAAAAACTAAGGACTAATGACATATACACAGATAAATTCCATACAATGAATCAGAAGATTCACTATTCAACAAGTAAGCACCAAGGAGAGACTTAAATTTGAAATATTAAATTAAGTAAAAAGAATTCAGCTTCAATTCCAAAATGCTTCAAAACAAATACCACTTCTATAAATGCAAAAGATTTGCAACTTTATATTCTATAATGATACTCTCTAGCTATACATCTGCTATACTCAATGGAAAATAGTAAACATTTCTATGTCTTATGTTACTTGCCCAAGATTTTCCAACCTCTACTAAATGATCTTGGAAGTCCTTTTATAGGCCAAGGATTGCAACAAGCTTCAAATCATTTAGGGTTAGGGCTCAACTTATTTAAAATATTACATGATAGAATAAATAAAACATTTTAACTAACAAGCAGCTCTCTCATCAACAAGTTAACAAATTTATCTTTATTTCTAATGTGCAAGAATTTGATCACGCCGCCATCCATCTTGGGAAACTAAAGAATAAAACCCTACAAGAGGAATAATGAAGGGAATCTTTGGTCTGCATTAATTACTCTAGGAGTACTATCCCTTCAACACTTGGAGAACTCCAACTATCTTTATTGAAAAGCCAGGACATTCAAGAAATATATATGATCTTCAATCATAAAACTTTGGAAAGAATCCTCATTAATGGTGAAGAACATAAAAAGATAAAAATAGAGGTTTTAAAATTGATTAAACCTAATCAAAAACCCTAAAAAATATAATCTCTGTATAAATGCATTCTAAACTGCCAAATTTTCCTCCATACATCCAACAACTGTACAAAGATGACCCAGAAGATCAAATTCCTGAATTTATTACACTGGCACATAAGATACAGTCAACCGCTTGAAAACCCTGAGAGAAAATATTTGATAATTCAAATATCTTTTAAAATGGTCACAGGCGGCGCATAAAAAGACATGGGCAGTCGATATTAAGTCTTTATCAACTTTAAAACATGTCCATAGATCTTTATTAAGTTACCCAGGCACCAACGATCATATCCTTCCAAGTATTGCCTCTTCACAATGACTCTATCATTATCTTGTGATCATATCTATCTCTAGGCATAACACCCACCACATGATCTAAAGAAACCTGCCTTATCTTTACTTTCCTTCGCCATCCAGGACCATGACGTCAGGAAACACACACATCACCCATGCAATGCCTTAGCATTAGAGCTTGAGCATCTTCACCTTTAAGGCACAACACCTATCTTTGGATGAAAATAAACCTGCTCGTCCTTTAATCTTCCTTTAACATTGAGGTTGGACCCATCGTGGACACATGTCATCTAGGTGCAATGCCTTGATCGCTTATTTTCACCTCATATTCAGCTTGAGGCTTTGCGCCGACTATTGGATCTTCACAGACCTAACCACAGGCTATCCTTACCATAACATCAACCCCAGTTTACAAACTACTACACGGAAAAAGATAATTGGCCCATGGTAACCTTTTTTTACCTGACCTGTGACAACATGCCTGGAAATGTGTCAACTGGGCGTGATACCTCAAAGGTTTATTGATGATCATCTTCCCGACCAAGGCTTCACGCCTACCATCTGATCTTTCTGATGTGCTTGAGCCTTAGCTTTGGTGAGAGTGACCAAACCGGGACAAACATTCATCAGGTATGATCCCTTAACATCTATACATCATGCATATCCATGCTTGAGGCATCACACCTATCATTGTTTTAGATCTAAGTTGCATGAATTTACCCTCTTTTAGCTCGACAACCCCTATCCACATGTTACCTCTTGATTGGACGTGACTACTGCTACCTCACCATCCCACTCGGCTGTGACACCTGTCAACCTGCAACATTTCACTCAGGTGAAATGCCTCAATCTGAGTAGACTTGTCATGACTCGGATCGTGCCATTGTGCCTTGCTGACACCTATCATCACTATGATCCTCCTGCCACATCATATCACCATGGGCTCACAAAATTATGTCCCTGACCACCAATTGTCTGCCACTAACCACCCTTTGTCCAAGTTGTTTTCCAAAAGGTGCGTGCCTTTTAGGCACTTACCCATTGTGCACTTGGATATAAAAACATTATATTGTCTGGCCACACAGCCAATGTGGGATAAAGGACTTAGATTGTTTCAAGAAAAAATAAACCAACGAAGGATCTATGGATAACCTTACTGTTTCCAACCCTTTCCACTGCATGGATCTTAACCAAAGACATCAAAATATGACCTTACACCTCGCTGCAATCTTTTTCATGTGAAAGAAAGACCAGAGACCACCTGCAAGTAAGATTTTCCTGCCATTGAAACTCTACAAAAAGCTTGAAAAGGTATTCAAGAAATTGAGTATTAATAGTGGCTTTGATTGGGGATGCATGGCTTTAGTAGGCATGACAATATTCCAAAACTCTAAGTTGAGTAGACCACCTACAGGAAAAGAAACTAACCTACAACAAACAAAAAACAAGGAATATGTACACAAAAATTATTTACAACTGGCTGCTCATAGATTCAGAGAATCATCAAGAGAAATAGAACTTTAGGAATTGTCCATGAATAGGTAATTCCAGAATGTTTCTAGTTAAATCCTTTAAAAAATAAGAATTTGTACCCCATTTTCTGTCAATGATATATGGTCCTAATGAATTAGGATCAAATTTGTCATCTTTTCCTTTATTCTCCAATCTGGCATTCCACATTAAGACCAAATCATTAACTTAAAACTCCTTGCAATGGTTCTTCTATCATACAAATCCTTATATTGAAGCTGCAACCTCACATTGTTGTCATGTCCTTCCCTTCTTGATTCATCCAATTATATCAAATCATATATTCTGATCTTCATCTCATCATCTTGTTCATTATCATATTTCTAGATAAATTTATACATTTGCAATAAATTATTTTGTGGTAACCTAGCATGTATGCCATAAACTAAATCAAAGGGTGCACAACCAATGGATTTTGTTACCGTTACTCTGTCAGCCCATAATTCTTGTTGCAACTTTGAATCCTAGACCCTTTTGTTCTTATTTAACACTCTTTTCAAAATCTTTATCAGGCTCTTATTACTGGACTCAACTTGTCCATTCCCCCATGGGATATATGAGGAAGAATAAGAAATTTGGATTCCATACTGCTAGCAAAAGTACCTAAGATCTTTAGATATGAAACACATAGCATTGTCTACCACAATAGTTTCAGGACAACCAAACGTAGTGAGGATATTTCGCAGCATAAAATTAGTAACAACTTTACTAGTAGCCTTTTTGGTGGGAATTGCTTCAATACACTTAGTAAAGTAGTCAGTTGCTACCAAGATCCATGAATTATCTCCACTAGACTTTTTAGGAATATCTCCAATGAAATCCATTCCCCATTTTTGAAAAGGTGCATCAATTATAACAAGCCTCAAAGGTAAATTCCCACTAAACTTAAGTTTACCTACAAATCTCTGACAAGCGTCACATTTTTTGACATAACTGTGGACATCCTTAAAGATAGTAGGCCACCAAAAACCAAACCTCATAATCTTATGTGCAATATTCTTACCCATTTTATGGACCCCACATGCACCATTATGCATTTGTTTCAACAAGTTCTTGGATTTATCATAGTCCACACATTTGAGCAATACTCCTTCATTGCTCCTCCACCATAGCTAACCTTGTATTATTGCATACTTAATGGCATGCAACTTAACTATTCTCTTTTTGTTTTCATCCATTTTAGGAGGCAACATCATTTTCTGTAAATATCTAGTGATTTCATTATACCATTCATAACAATCCATATCAAAAATATAAGGCCTTTTCTCATCTTCTAACATATTTACCTGATTTGCATCTAAATTGGTCCAAGACATTAATTTTGCAAGTCCTAGGCCTCTGACCAATTTTGTGTTTTGAATGTTAATATTAAACTCTTGGATTTTGTTTATCCATCTACACGTCCTTCTTGAAACTTCTTGTTGAACCAGAATGTCCTTCACAGCAACATTAGGTACATAGGCAGTTATATTTTCTCCTACCAAATAAAATCTAAAAACTTTGACAGCCTTAACCAAAGCATATGCTTGTTTTTCCATGATCTCATACTTTAATTCTGCTACTTGTAAAGACTTACTAAAAAAGGAAATGGTCTATTTAAAACCCTCTGAATTCTTTTGTAACAATATTGCAGCAACAATATTGTATGAAGCAAAGGATTATCATAATTAGGTGTTCTCAAAATAGGAGCATCTTTGATAGCTTTTTTAATACCTGAAAATGCTTTAGATGCTTCTTCACTGTATTCCACCTTGGCTCCTTTCTTCATCACCTTTGAAATGGGAATACTTATTTTTGCAAAATTTGTAACAAATCTCCTTAGGAAATTCACCTGTCCAAAGAAAGATTGAATGCCTTTGACATTCTTTGGCTGAGGGATTTTATCAATAGCAATAACCCTTTCAGGGTCAATTCTTACTCCATCTTTAGATACAATATGTCCTAGGATTTTTCCCTCTGTGACTCCAAAAACACATTTTTTTTGGGTTGAAAGAGACCCCATATTCCAAATCTCTAAAAAAAATCTTCTCAAGATGATCACAGTGTTGATCTTGTTTTGCTGAATAAGTTGTTAAATCATCTTTTTAAACAACTAAAAATTTATTTATGAAATCTCCAAATGCCACATCCATGTCCCTCTGAAAATTTTCCCCAACATTTGTTAAGCCAAAAGGCATTCTCACATAAACATAAGTACCCCATGGTGTGGTGAATACAGTCTTAAATTGTTCGTATTCCTTAAACATGACATGGTTATATCCTGAGAACCCATCCATCATATACATTAATTCATACCCAATAACTCTTTGTAACATGGCTTCCATATTTGGAAAACCATAATTATCCTTTAATGAATTGACATTCAAATTTATAAAATCTACGCAAAGTCTGATATCACCATTTTTCTTTCTCACTGGTACCAAGGTTGATACCCATGTAGAATGTCTGGTGGTTTTGATAATCCCAACATCTCTCATCTTTCTTTATTCTTCCTACATTTTTGGTGCCAGGGTGAGATTGATAGGTCTCAATGTTTTTCTGAAAGGCTTAACGCCCTCCTCTAAAGGAATCTCACGTTGAAACAAATATTCTCTATAGGCCTTCAAATCATCATAAGACCATGCAAAAACATGCCTATATTTTCTGAGAAGATCAACCAATAACTTACTAATTTTAGGAGACAAATTTTTACCAATATACACATTATAGGGCTTTCAGTTGTTCCTATGTTTATTTCTTCCAAATCTTTAAGTTTACTTACATTATTTGCAGGAAAAGACTTGTCTTTATTATCAAAATCTCTCTCAAGAATGACTAACCCCTTGGGAGCTCTACTGGATTTCAACTGAAGAACTTATTTACCAAAAATGGTATTTTTATTATCCAAGGTTTCTATGCATCCACTGAAATCCATTTCTTTATCTAAAAAGTTTGGTTCACAATTCAAAAATCTTAGAATATCTAAGTCATCTTCAAATACTTGCCAATTTTCAACATTATCTGGTATTGAAGGCCTAGATTGAATCTCTATTTTAGGAATTCCTTCAAATGTAATATCCTCAGGTCTTAAAGCAATATTTTCTAGTAAATATGTCATTTTTTTCTGACCTCTATCTATCCACTCAATACCAAATGTATCAAAGTTTTCCAGTTCATCCCAAACAACATTTCTATACTGCTTAAGTCTCTAATTTTTTTAAACATATTTGCATTTAATTTGAGATATTATCAATTCAGAATCTCCAAACACTTTGAGACCTTTTATCTTATGTCTCAAGGATAATCTCAAACATATTAACAAATCCTCATACTTTGCAACATTATTTGTGCATGAAAACAAAAATGTAAAAGAAAACTTGAAGGTCTTACCACTGGGAACTATCAATAGGATTCCTACACTAGCTCCTTCCTTAGAACTTTCTCCATCAAAGTACATGGTCCACAAATCATATTGGTCCATAAAAAAAAATTCGTCATCAGATAACAACATAGGCTGAGTTCCTTCTTCAACCCCTATATCTTGTACTTGAAAAGATCCAATCTCAATATCCACAAAACAATTTATATCAGCATCTTCATTTATTTCAATCATGTGGGGAGTCCTTCTTTCTTGAGACACCTTGATATTGTAACCATCAATACTGAAAGTAGAAAAAGATAGATCACATTGCATACTTCCTCCCACTGAAGTACTCCATTTTCTTGACAGCAACATTCCATAATGAGGAGGAATATAAACAACCAAGAACTCATGGTCAACACTTTGTCAGGACATGCAGCCAGCTTATAAGGCAGAGCCTTAATAGTACCAATGACAGGGATTTCTTTGGAGTCCATTGCCTGACATCTTCCATAGGTAGTATCAACTTGTAATCCCATTTACTTCATTATCTCTATAGGCATAACAGTATTAGATGCTCCTAAGTCTATCATACAAATTTTTAGCATCTTACCATTAATAACCAAAGTTAAGAAAAAGGGATCAACCACTCCTAAGTGATTATTTACATGATTTGTATTTAAATAAATCTGAGGGATTTTTGAAATCATTTCTTTAGATTTTTTTCCCTTTCTTTTGGATTTGTCTTGTATATTTTTCATCTTTTCAATACCTTCTGATTTTTTAAATCTTATTGAATAAACACCATCTAGCACTATGAGTACCTTCTCCTTATGTTCCTCAATTCTCATCATTTCTAAAAATGAAACTTTAACACTCATTTGTGTCAACAATTTCCCCATATCAATAGGGGTATATTTTACATCGGATGATTTTTGTTTCTCAATAGCAATATTACTATCCTCAACTTGAATTGTCGAAGTTAACTCTTCTTTCTTTGATTTCTTATTGTCCATTTTAGAAGGGGAACAACTTGTTTCTGGTGTTTTGGATTTTACCTCATGTACAATGTTTGAACCATTTGATTTGTTTTCACTTTTGACTTTTAACTTACTTACACCCTCAGCAGATCCTCCCTTCTCTTGTGTCTTGTTTGTTTTCTTTAATAAAAATGCTAGTTGGTTTGCTACCTGCATCACCAACTACTCTATTTCTCAAGTTATAATTAATTCTTGATTTAGTAACCAAATCAACTATAATATGTGTTATTTCCTCATTAGAAGGTCTTCTCAACAATGTAGTTTCCTTACTATTCTGAGCATTACACCCTACATTATCAACTTTTTCTTCTTCATTATCAGAAAAAACTTGTTGATGATATGCTTTTGCTCTACCTTGTGAGCTATACATGTCATGGTTCTCAATTTCATTATTAGAATCTACTTCAGGACATGAATATGAATAAGTCATAACACAACCATTGTGATCATACAACTCACCTTCCTTCTCTCCTTATTCCTCATTTTCATTTATATTCAGAGTAAGAACATAATAGTCAGGATTGTGTGGGGACTGAAAAGAGTCACACCAATAATCATCATTAAACATGTTAACATAATTTTTGTGTAGAGGATCATAGGTCTTAAAATCAATCTTGTCCTTCCTTTGTGGGACAATAGGTTTCCCATCCTTCCATTGGGTGTTATAAGGATACTTTTGCATTTTTGGATGTTGATTATAACTGTTATGGGATGGCCTACTATTATGTGGAGCTCTATAATATTTATGTTCTAGTTCCTTTTGATTGATCCTAGTAAGCCTCCCATATTTTCTTTTACCCATTTTTCCTGATACTTTTATATTCATTTCTATATTAGCAGTTGTTTTATAGGCTTCACTAATGCTTCTAGAATTCTTTTCTCTAATATGATATCCCATTTTAGAATCAAAAGAATTTAAATAGGTAGCAAGACATACCTTCTCATCAAGCCTTATTTTTTGAAAAAACCTATGCATAGCCTTTTAGAACCTTGTATTGAATTCAGCAGCTTCCTCATTTGAATTTTTCTTTATATTGTTAAGTTCATTCAACAAGAATCCTTTATTTATCTTATCACCATATTGATCCTTAAAGAAATCTATCAGTTCATCCATAGACCCCATAGAACCATAAGACAACCCTCTAAACCACTCTCTAGCATCTTCAACTAGAGACTGTACAAAAAGTTTCATCAAGACATCCTCATGTATGATGTTATAGTCATCCATGATATCAATAAACTTCCTTAAATGTTCTTCACAAGTAATAACATTATTGCCAAAAAATTTGGGAAGTCTATCTCCAATCTCATTTGGGACTGCATTGGGATAACCAAGAATATCAAGAAAAAAAAATTACTTGTACCTTTCTACATGAAAAGGTCTCCTTTGGAATATTTCATCATTTTGGAAGGTAGATGCTTTGTCTTTTGATGTTGAGGTAGTTTCAACACTAGCATGAGAAATCCCAGAAGATTAAATGAGGAAATCAATCTTCTTCTTCATCTCTAAAGTATCAACATCCGCTTCTGCTTTCTCAAGCATTTTGACCATGGTTTCCTTCTTTCTTTTGGATTTCTCAAGGTCAATGTCCAATTTAGACATTTTATCTATTGGAAATTTGTGACTTTTGGGTTCACCTATTTCAATTTATGTCACCTTCTTCTTTCCTTTATCTTTAGAACCTTGAACATCAATACTTTGGTGAGCGACATGCTTATCTTCATCCTTCTTAGTTTTTTCAGCATAATTTATTGCTTGTTGTTTCAGCCATTTCTTTTATTTTTTCCTCTTTATTTCTTTGTTTTCTGATGACCCACTTCTCTTGGAGGAATCTATCATATTCATCTTCATCTTCAGAGGAATTTTTAGAATCTGAGGAAATGGTGTCAGATTCTTCATATTTTCACTCACTAGGAGAACTGTTATCTCCATATGCATCCAATCCCAAGTCTGGAGCCTCTTCATATTCTAATGCATTTTCATCATGTCTATATTGGGTTGGATCTTCTCTCCTAGTGTTCTCCTCTTGTCTTCTTGGAGATGGATTATCTGGATTATCTATTTTCTTATTTTCTCTCCAACACTGTCTAGCCGTAGAAGTAGTTGGAAGTCCACCTTCCAAATTAACTTCAAGATGCTCTTTCACTCTAGATCTGGTATTCGTATTGAATAAAATGTGTTTTTAAATAAATTTATATCACTCAACACTGATTGTAGAGATTTCTTTGAGTCTCCACCCAATACAAGTTTGGGAAAATACAACACTAGCTAATATGAATACTGCAATCAGGCAACTCACAGGACAAAGGATTATAACTAAGGGTTAAGCAAGAGTAACTCTAATCTTTCAAAGGTCAATTCCCCAGAAGAGTCACCATTTTTTTGGTGTTTGAAAATGTTTATTGTTTTGAAAGCCACCAATATACCTTGAGACTGATGTTAGGAGTGGTTAGCTCCAAGTATGAGAGCTCTGCAAGGTAAGCCACTGATATACCTTGAGACTGATGTTAGGAGTGGTTAGCTCCAAGTATGAGAGCTCTGCAAGGTAAGTCGGCCAACTATAGGGACAAGACTACCCTTTTCAGTTTTGGCTCTGCAAAACAAATGAGGGTACACCTAATCCAGACAGATATTCAACTTTTCACAACTTTTACACTCTGGATTTTAACAACTGATAAATGGTAAGAAAGGTATGAAATGATAACCACTCATTCAGTGACTCTTCATTACCATGCAGAACACACCACCAACAACCACAAAACTCAAAAGGGACTAAAATGGTTTTGATGTTTTTGGCAGGGTAGAACATAACCAAACCTATTCAGATATATATCAATGTAGAAGATATTGATTACTGATCAATGCTTTATCCATTGGGTAATGTTTTTAGTTCAAATATAGGACAGAGGAACTAACTATTGTCAAGGACTCAAAACCATAAATATAGATAATTCAGATCAAACAATACTTATAAGATCTTTTTGTAGACAAAACCAAAGAACTTATGTCATATCCAAAGCATTATTTGATTTGATCCTAGATCAAAACTAAGGACTAATGACATATACACAGATAAATTCCATGCAATGAATCAGAAGATTCACAATTCAACAAGTAAGCACCAAGGAGAGACTTAAATCTAAAATATTGTATTATAGAGAATCCAGCTTCAATTCTAAAATGCTTCAAAACACATACCACTTCAATAAATGCAAAATATTTGCAACTTTCTATTCTATAATGATACTCTCTAGTTATACATCTTCTATACTCACTGGAAAATAGTAAACAATTCTATGCCTTATGTTACTTGCCCAATTTTTTCCAGCCTCTACTAAATGATCTTGGAAGTCCTTTTATAGGCCAAGGAATGCAACAAGCTTCAGATCATTTGGGGTTAGGGCTCAACTTATTTAAAATATTGCATGCTAGAAGAAATAAAAAATTTCAACTACCAAGCATCTCTATCATCAACAAGTTAACAACTTTCTCTTTTGTTCTCCTCTGCAAGAATCTGATTAGGTCACCATCCATCTTGGGAAACTGAAGAACAAAACCTTTCAAGAGGAATAATGAAGGGAATGTTTGGTCTGCATTAATTACTCTAGGAATACTATCCCTTTAGCACTTGGAGAATGTCAAGTATCTTTCTTGAAAAGCCAGGACATTCAAGAAATATATATGATCTTCAATTATAAAACTCTGGAAAGACCCCTCATTAGTGATGAAGAACAGAAAATGATAAAAATAGAGGTTTTAAAACAGATTAAAAATAATAAAAAACCCTAAAAATATAATATCTGTATAAATGCCATTTGAACTACCAAATTTTCCTTCATACAACATCCAACAGCTATACAAAGATGACCCAGAAGATCAAATTCCTCAATTTATTACACTGGGACATAAGACACAGTCAACTGCTTGAAAACCTTGAGAGAAAATATTTGAAAATTCAAATATCAGTTAAAATGATCACAGGTGGCACGGAAAAAGACATGGATGGTCGAGATATGTCTTTTCTCAACTTTAAAATATTTCCATAGATCTTCATTAAGTTATCCCGGCACCAACGATCATATCCTTCCAAGTATCACCCCGTCACAATGACTCTATCATTATCTTGTGATCATATCTAGCTCTAGGAATAATTCCTACCACACAATCTAAAGAAACCTGCCTTATCTTTACTTTCCTTTGTCATTCAAGACCATGACGTCAGGAAAGACACGCGTCGCTCAAGCACAATGCCTTAGCATTAGATCTTGAGCATCTTCACCTTTAAGGCACAACACCTATCGTTGGATGAAAACAAACCTGATTGTCCTTTAATATTACTTTAACATTGAGGTTGGACCCACCGTGAACACATGTCATCTAGGCGCAATGACTTGATCACTTATTTTTACCTCATCTTCGGCTTGAGGCTTTGCACTGACTTTTGGATCTTCACAGACCTAACCATAGGCTATCCTTACCATAACCTCAACCCTAGTTCACAAACTACTACATGGAAAAAGATAATTGTCCTGGGATAACCTTTGTTTACCTAACCTGTGCCAACATGACTTGACACATGTCAATCGGGCGTGATCCCTCAAAGGTTAACTGACGATCATCTTCCCGACCAAGGCTTCACGCCCGCCATCTGATCTTTCTGATATGATTGATCCTTACCTTTGGTGACCATGACCAAACTGGGACACACATCCATCAAGTGTGATCCCTTAACATCTATCCATCGTGCATCTCAATGCTTAAGGAATCACGCCTACCATTGTTTTAGATCTGAGTTGCATGAATTTACCCCCTTTTATCTCAACAACCCCTATCCACATGTCACCTCTTGAATGGATGGGATTACTACCACCTCACCATCCCACTTGATTGTGCCACCTATCAACCTGCCACATGTCACTCAGGAACAATGCCTCAATCTATCTATACTTTTCATGACTCGGATAGCGCCATTGCGCCTTACTGACACCTGTCATCACTCTGATCCTCCTGCCATGTCATATCACCATTGGCCCACAAAATTATGTCCCTAACTGCCAGATGTCTGTCACTAATTGTCCTTTTTCTAAGCTTTTTTCCAAAAGGTTCTTTTCTTTTAGGCACTTACCCATTGTGCGCTTAGATATAAAAACATTATATTGTCTCACCGCACAACCAATGTGGGATAAAGGACTTAAACTATTTCAAGAAAAAAATAAACCAGCAAAGGAACCATGGATAACCTGACTGTTTCCAACCCTTTCCACTTCATGGATCTTAACCAAAGACATAAAAATATGACCTTATGCCTCTCTGAAATATTTTTCACGTGAAACAAAGACCAAAGACTACTTGAAACTAAGGTTTTTCCACCATTGAAACTCTCCAAAAAGTTTGAAAAGGTACTCAAGAAATTGAGTACTAACAGATGCTACATAAAGACAGATGAAAATGCAGGAAAGTTTGACCTAAGAAGTGATGATAGGATATTCTTAGGATACTCCTTAAAGAGAAAAGCCTACAAATGCTTGAACAAGAGAAAAATTAAGATAGTGGAAAGTGCAAGTGTAAGAATAGATCAATTTTCTAAGGAAAATGATGAATCCAACAAGAAGGAACCTGAAGACTGTCATGTGTTTTTTTTGTACAATTGGTGGAGAAAGATGCTGAAAATTAGGATAAACGAGTCAATGAGGAGGAACCAGTACCAGCGGTTGAAGAAAATCCTAGATCTAAATTGGTATTGCCAAGGTATGTAAAGTTGAATCATTTTCCTAATCAAATTATTGGTGATAGAAATGTTGGTGTGTTAACAAGAAGAAATGCAATAGAAGGTACTTGTTTATTATCTAAACTTGAACACAAAACAATGAAAGATGCATTGAAAGATGAAGATTGGGTGAAAGCTATGGAAGAATAATTTGAGCAAATTGAGAAGAATAATACCTGGACATTAGTGCCCATACAGGTAGAACAGAATGTGATTGGTACAGAGTGGATTTTAAGAAACAAGATGGATGAGATAGGTGAAGTGGTAAGGAACAAGGCAAGATTGGTGCACAAAGAGTATGCATAAGAGGAAGGCTTGGACTAAGGTGAAACATTTGTACCTGTGGCCAGAATTGAAGGTGTAAGGATATTGCTTGCATATGCTACTTGTAAAGGATTCAAGGTATATCAAATGGATGTTAAATCAACTTTTATCAATGGTGTTTTAGAAGAAGAGGTTTATATTGAACAACCTGAAGGATTTGCTAACTCGGAAGGTAAGAACAAGGTGTGTAAATTACAGAAAGATTTGTATGGATTGAAGAAAGCACCTAGGGAATGGTATGAATGTTTGCATTCATATCTAATTCATATTGGTTTCTTTAGGATAAGTGATAACAATAATGTGTATTTTAAGATTGAGAAAAATGATAGGTTGTTGATTGTAGAGATATTTATAGATGATATCATTTTTGGTGAAAATGAAGAGATGAGTAGATCATTTGCAGATTAGACAAGGAAAGAATTTAAGATTTAAATGATCGGTGAGATTAAATTATTCATTGGATTGCAGGTTCAACTGTTGAAAGATGGTATTTACATAAGTCAGTCCAAGTATGTAAAGGAAATATTTGAAGACTTTTGGGTTACAAGACTCAAAATTAGTTGGTACCCCTATGATAACCGATTGCAAACTATCAAAGGAAGATGATTCTAAAGAGGTGGATGAGACACTTTATAGGTCCATGATCAGTAAGCTATAATATGAAGTGTGTTGGTGCCCAAAAATCATGGATTCACTTTTGGCCAAATGACAGGTATAATGGTGATGCACCACTCGATACCTCTACAATTTTGGGTTAATCAAGCCAAGGCTGGTAGGCCTAAATTAACCTTAAACAATTAAATTCACTATGTCGCACCACTGTGTACACAAAACAAAGTTCCTCCAAAGGTGGTGAATGATCCTTGGAGGAAAGCAACAAATCTCCTGATAATCTCTACTCTATAAAGCTTGACTAAAATGGATTATACTAAGGATTGAAAATTAATGCTTTTGAAATAATGATTAAATAATTCACAAACTAAAAAGTATGAACCAAATGACAATTTCCAAATAATGATTAGATCAGTGCCTTCTAAATACTTGGGCTATAGAGTCAGAAAATTCTCAATCCTACGTACAATCGGAGACAGTTTTAAAAACTTGCTTTTAATAAAGCGAGACTATCACTTCACAGGCTTCCACTTGACTTATAATTCAAATCAATCTATATAGTTAATCTTATTGAATTTAACTCAAATTAAGAGACCGATAAAAACAAGAGAAGATACGCGGATCTTTCAATTGATATTTAAACTATAAATATTAATTTTGAATTATGATACTCAGGGAATTTAACACAATGAAACACTCTATAAAATAGAATATCTGAAAGACTAATTGAAAATATATAACTTATAACCACAAATAAAAAGAAGAGCACTTATCT
>MU226021.1:755692-770030 GCA_018584345.1 Thuja plicata
ATATATACTGATCCATTAACTTTCTTATCATGATGAAAAAAAATTTGACCACTCTTCTCAACATGTTTTTGATATTCCATGTCTAACAAAGCTGAAATTTCTCTGGTACTGAGAAGGTTTTCTTCCTGATCATCATGGTCATTGATACATGTTTCCATACACATCTCATCATGTATAAATTCTTCTTTAATCTGATCCCAATTTTTCTCCTCCATGTCATCACAAGTATTATTATGGTTCTCAGGAATGGGTGCTTCTTTATCTTCTGTATGACTAGTGCACTCATCTTCCTCACCAAGATAACCATCAAGCATAAGGCCTTGTTCAATCTGAGCATAAGCCTCCATTTTCTTGTCTTCATCATCTCCTTCTAATATATGCACAAGGAACTTTACAGAAGGATCATCTGATGTAATTCTCAATTTTTTATCCTTTCTCATGATTTCTTTTTGTGAAGGTATAATTTTTGAATGTATTTCTCGAAGAATGTTTGCCATTCTTATCAGCAAATGTGCAAAAGACTCCCCTTCAAATCTCTCCAAGATTAAAAAAAAATTCATCCAAAGGATACATGTAAGAGTCCTCTTCCATATTTTGATCCTGAATCTCATCCTGTTCATAATGAAACATATCAAGAAACCATTGCTCAAACTCTCTCCATGATGATATACTTTGTTCAGGTGTCATACTAAAAAGAAAACCTGCATGATTTGCCAATGATCTTACAAATAGTTTCATAATCACATCTTCTACATAGATATGACAATCTAGAATAAATTTACAAAATGCCCGCAAATGCTCCGTTGGTGATTCTGATCCATCTCCACAAAATTTTGGAACATATTTTTTTAGTTCAAGAGGAAAATCTTTCTAACTACCAGGGATGTTATCAAAACTCAATGGTCTATATACTTCAATAATAAATTTTGGTCTTGGGTCACAAAAGTTTGATACTTTATGTGAATACATATTCTGGTACATACCGAATATCTAAATTTGTAGTAACTTCTTTCTTTATACATTAGGTTCTTTTCAATAGATTCATCACCTCTTTAAAGAGGAAAACTTTACTTATCTTCTTCTAGGTCTTCTCCCTCAGTAGAGTCACTAAATGAAATGTTTTGTTAAATAGAGTCATCACCTTCTTTCTAAAAGGAAAAAACTTACTATCTTCTAAGTTCTTATCTCCAGTAGAGTCTTAATTAAATCACCAGAGCTTCTAGGTAATCTTCAACATCATCTTTCATAGACAACTCCCCAGTAGAGTTGCCAATTTGTTGGTGCCCAAAAATGATGGATTCACTTTTGGCCAACTGACAGGTATAATGGTGATGCACCACTTGATACCTCTACAATTTTGTCTTAATCAAGCCATGGCTGGTAGGCCTAAATTAACCTTGAACAATTAAATTCACTATGTCGCACCACTGCGTACACAAAATAAAGTTCCTCCAAAGGTGGTGAATGATCCTTGGAGGAAAGCAACAAATCTCCTGATAATCTCTACTCTATAAAGCTTGACTAAAATGGATTATACTAAGGACTAAAAAGTAATGCTTTTGAAATAATGATTAAATAATCCACAAACTAAAAAGTATGAACCAAATGACAATTTCCAAATAATGATTAGATCAGTGCCTTCTAAATACTTGGGCTATAGAGTCAGAAAATTCTCAATCCTACGTACAATCGGAGACAGTTTTAAAAACTTGCTTTTAATAAAGTGAGACTGTCACTTCACAGGCTTCTACTTGACTTGTAATTCAAATCAATCTATATAGCTAATCTTATCAAATTTAACTCAAATTAAGAGACCGATAAAAACAAGAGAAGATACGCGGATCTTTCAATTGATATTTAAACTATATATATTAATTTTGAATTATGATACTCAGGGAATTTAACACAATGAAACACTCTATAAAATAGAATATCCGAAAGACTAATTGAAAATATATAACTTATAACCACAAATAAAAAGAAGAGCACTTATCTTTATTAATGTTGAAAAAATAGTACATCAGAGTCCATGTTGTAGTTGTGATCAAATTCTATCCTATTAAAATATATTATATTGTCTTGTATCTTTACATTATGTATATGTGCGTGCGTGTGTGTGTGTGTGTGTGTTTGAGTGGCTTTCACACCTCTTTAGGGTGAAAAGACATAACTCTTATTACAAATTTATTTTGAAAAAATAATAAACTAACTAAAAATAACTACCTAACTTTCGGATTTGGCCTTGGTATAAAATCTAAAACACCTTGTGAAAAGCTAAAATTTCTGCTGGAGATAGGAAAATTAATTTTCCGAACTGGATCATTTTTAGATTTTTAAAATTCGACTATCTTCAGCCTCTGTCAACATCATCTTTGTAGCAGGTTGAAATTCCAGCATCTCTGAAACCTTCGCTTACAGAATTTTGATTATTTCTGTCATAGAGATTCCTTCCTCAACCCCTCAACTTTTAATTAGAAAGTAATATATTTTTGGATCCCATTTCATGTACTCCATAATGTCATCAATTATTTGGCATGGATTTTAGGATGCTATTTTTAGATTTTTATCACTATATAGGACTCTAAATTTTGCCAAAAATTTAGAGCTCCAACAAAGTGCACAACAAACTAGACATAACACAGGTAGTTGGATTAGTGGAAAGATTTTCTTATAATCCTAAGGAATCTCATTTGGTTGCAGTAAAGAGAATTTTTAGATATTTTAAGAGAACTAAATATTATGGTCTCTGGTATGGACATAAAGGTGGTTTCTCTTTGAATGTATTTATTGATGTTTATTGGGTAGGTAATGTTGATTAGCTGAAGAGCACAAGTGGAGGTGCATTTTTTCTTGGTGAGAGGCTTGTATCCTAGACAAGCAAGAAGCAAACTTGTACTTCTCAATCAACAACTCAAGCTGAGTATGTTGTTGCTGCTATTAATAGTACATAGGTAGTATGGATCAAGAAGATTCTAGAAATAATTCAATATAAGGAAATTGAAATGATGGTTGTCTACTGTGACAATACAAGTGCTATCAACATTTCAAAGAACCCGGTAATGCACTCTAAGACTAAGCATATAGATATTAAATATCATTTTCTTAGAGAATAGGTACATGAAAAAGAAGTAAGGTTGGAGAATGTGCTAACTAAGGAGAACGTTTATGATATTTTCAATAAACCATTTCCTAAGGATACATTTTTTAAGTATCTAAGAGGTAGTTTGGGGGTTATTCCCCTGTCTGAGTTGAATTTGGAGAAGATGTAGTTGCATCAATCCTAGTGTATTCATTGAATATATTTTGTATGGATTGGTGTTGTGGGGCTAATCCTTAGGGAGAGAAGTCTATGAAGTCATGTGTATTCAGTAGAGATGATACCAGGTGTGTTTGATGCCTTTGGCATTGTTGTCAAAAGGAGAAAATGTATGCTAAAGAGAGGAGAATGTGTGCAGTTCAGTGAAAGGGGGAGTAATTGCAGAACATGTAAAAGACAGAAGTGGAAACATTTTTATTTCATAAGGTATCTTGTTGGAGTAAGAAAGTTAGTGTTTCCATCAATGCCAAAGGGGGATATTGTTGGAATATCTGATGCAGTGATGGTACATGAGTTTTGGAGATGTAATGATAAGATTTGATTACATGATGATCAAATATTATGTTGTCATTAATGTCAATTATTGACTTTGTGTTCTTAGTATGTTTCCAATCATAGTTATGATGATTGAAGGATTTTGGTGAGTTTCAGTGGTTACTATCTTTAGGGGAGAATTAGGTGTATCTCTAGATGACTAATGCATGACCACTACTGCTGGAGTGATCGTATGAGGAATTTGTGATCAGTTGAAGTTTAACAGTGCAATTGCTAGAATAATTAATGACAGGTGATAAATGATATGAATGATTGTCAAATTTGTGTTGTATATTGTGACATGATCATATGATATGGTGGAAAATAGTATTTAGATGATACAGTTGCAATCAAAACTAATTTGAGTGACCGGTGTGCAGGTTAGGTGACTGGTGAGTAGAGACTGAGTTGTTAATAGGTTACATTATTTGAGTTCTTTAGCGATTAATGATAAATTTTTGATATGTGATCAATGTTAAGGTTGTGGTAGGATCGATTGAGTTAGTCATGATCTAGTGACATGTCTTCATAATTGGAGGTGATGATCTTGTTGATGACAATTGTTCAATTATGTATTATCATTGATGTTTACATAAATGTAGTGATGTTACACAAATGTCTATACCTAAACCAAGAGCAGTCTATGTATGCCAAGTTCTCTCAGGCATTGAAGAAGACCAAAGTGATTTTGAGTTCTAACCGAGCTCACTTGGGTATTATAGTAATGGTCAGGCATTGAAGGATTACAGTGTTAACCAAGTTATGCTTTTAGTGTCAGTCGACTAACAACATTTTACATTTTATGTTTAATTGGTATATGCAGTCGAAAAACTTAAGTTTTATTATTTATTTGGAAGGTTATTCAAGCCGACTTGACAAGACCTATCATATATATACAAGGTCAAGTTTGGATTGAATGGGTGGAAGTGCAAGTAGAATTAATAAGTAGAAATATATGGCAGAATTTTGATATGAAGAGTGAAGGAGAAATCAGATGGGATTCTAATTAAGGACAGAACATCTAGATAGAGCTACAATAGAATATTTGATTAGTAAGGATCCATTTTTAAAACCAGAGCAGAGATCTGAATCAGCAAAGACGGTTTCTTCGACAAACAGGTCAATCCAATTTTACTCTCTAACAATTGTAGCAGTGATCCAAATCTCTTTACAGAGTAGACTTAACAGTCTTTTGTAAATCCTCTCACAAGGTGACATTTCTACATTGAAGTGTTTAAAGACCTCTAACAATGCCACTCCTTACAGGGTGATTAAATCCTCTAACATGATCACACCTAACAGTGTGTATTGTAACCTTTAACATGGTTGGCTCCTAACAAGGCTCACTTCAGAAGAGTGAAAACAGTAACTAGTTGCAATTGGTGGTTTTCCAAAATTGGGTTTCCACGTTAAATCTTGGTGTCATATGTGTACATGTTATTTTATTTATGCTTTATGTTTCAACACTTAATCACTAAAGGATAATCACAGTTAATATCTTAAGATTTACTTTGTTAACCGAGTAACAACAAAATATCTATGTTAACTGAGTAACAATGATAAGTTTGATTAAGACATCTCAGGGACTTAGATTTGTTTTTGTGGTAACTAATTCACCCCTCCCCTCTTAGTTACTCAACTCATTTCCAATAATTGGTATCAGCGAATTTGGTGCTTTTAGGGAAGGTTTCAAGGCCTAAGCTAAAGATTAGAGATGTCTTACAGAAGGGAGATCCCCAAGATCAACAAAGACAACTTCACTACATGGAAAGATTTGTTGAGGCTACATCTATCTACTATTGGAGATACTGGTTTACAATTCTTGGATCACAAGTATGTGGAAACACTAAGACCTATGTTCGTGGATCAGATGGTGGACATGAAGAATCATTACATAATGATGATTGATATAGCTTCTTCTCTGAGCTATTCTGAATTTGATGAAGCAATGGACTACCCTACTGCCTATGATATGTCGAAGAAACTACATGATATACATGGAGGAGATGACAATGTAAAGAGAGCCAAATCAGAAAGTCTCAGAGGTCAGTTTGATCAGATGAAAATGAAAGAAGGAGAAGACATTACAAAATACAGTGAAAGAATCAATAAAAGTGTCAGTGCCATCAGAGCTTCCAGTGGAACAATTGAAGAAAAAATAATGGTTAGTAAGGTATTGATAACTTTACTTCCTATCTATGAAATTAGAGTTTCAGCTATTCAAGAGATGAGGTGAAGTAATGATATAACTCTAGATGCATTGGTTGGAAGGCTTACAACTTTTAAGTTGGACAATTTTGACAATTATTCTCCTAATCCTAGCAATTTTGAGTCTGCATTCAAAGCTAAATTAAACCTTGGTAAGATGGATAGAAACTCAAAAGGAAAATAGATTGACAGTGATAGTGATGATGATTCTGACGATGAAGATCTAGAAATCATTGAAGCATTACTTGAAAAGAGGGCTGCCAAAGGAAAGTACAAAGGAATAATACCATTGATTTTCTTTTCATGTGATGAGGTTGGTCACATTGTTGCTAAGTATACAAACAAAGAAGACAAAGGTGAGAGAAATTTCAACAAGTACAAAGGCAAGAAAGATTTCAAAAGTTACAAAAGCTAAAAGGAAAAAGGTAAGAAATATTTTTATATTGCTAAAGATTCTGATAGTGATGAAGATGAAGATGAAATGGTTTACATTGCTATTAAGGATGAGTCGGACAATGAAGATAATGAAAAAACTACTTTTTACTCTTATATTAGTAAGAATGACACTTGGATAATTGATAGTTGTTGTTCTCACCACATGACTGGTGATAAACCTAAATTTGAAAATCTTGAGCACTATGATGGTGGGAGTGTCAGTTTTGGGAATGATGAACCTTTCTATGTGAAAGGTAAAGGTTGTATTGCTCTAACTGAAGGAATCAAATGTGATAATGTTGATTGGGTTTAATGACTAAGGCATATTATACTAAATGTGGCACAATTGAATAACATTGGCTTCAAGGTAGAATTCATGAATGGTAAGGCCAAGCTCCTGGATGGTAAGGGAAACCTAGTTGGAACTGGCAGGGAAACAAAAGGTAATCTATTCTATCTTGATCTCACTGAAAGTTCATGTTTTATTGCACAAGTAGAAGAAAGATGGTTATGACATAAAAGGTTGTGTCATGTGAATTTTGATAACCTGGTCAACATAAGCAAGGAAAAAAGAGTAAGAGGTATTCCTATTCTGAAGAAACCTGAATTGGCAATATGCAAACAATGTCAAATTGGGAAGATGGGCAAAACTAGTTTCAAGAGAAAGAATTACAATATAGAAGAAGTCTTGGAGTTAGTGCATACTGATATGTGTGGACCAATTGGAACAACAAGTTACACCGGTGAGAAGTATTTCATTCTATTAGTTGATTACCATTCCAGAATGATGATTGTCATGTTTCTCAAAGAAAAATCAGAAGCTTTTCAGAAGTTTAAGTGGTACCTTACCAGAGTTGAGAAGGAAACATGAAATAAACTTAAATGCCTAAGATTTGATAGAGGAAGTGAATTCATTTCTAATGAGTTCAATGAAGTCTGAAATGAAAGAGGAATAAAGAGACAAGTATCTACCCCAAGTACACCACAAAAAAATGGGATAACAGAAAGAAGAAACAAATCTATTATGGATTGTGCAAGAACCTTGATGATTGAAAAGAATGTTGCTGCCAAATATTGGAAGGAATCCATCAGCATTGCAATTCACACCTTGAATAGAGTTCAACTGAAGAAAGGTACTGAGCAGATACCTTTTGAATTATGGTATGGCTATAAACCCAATTTTTGTTATTTCAAAGTATTTGGAAGTAAATGTTACATCTTGAAGGAAGTAATAAATTTAAAATTTGATGTCAAAGGTGATGAAGGTATATTCCTAGGCTACTCATGTAAAAGCAAAGCATATAAATGTTTGAATCTTGCTACTCATAAAGTCATAGAAAGTGTACGTGTAAATATTGATGAGTTTGTAGAGAGAAGTGAAGAACAAACTAGTCAAGAGCCTGAGGACTACAAAAACTTTGTGTATTATGAACCTAATACTATACCTAAGACACAGGCAATGGTGATTGGAAAACAACCATGTCAACCACTAAATTCATCAGCACAAACCTTGTTATAACCTATGCAACCTGAGCTGCTAACTGAAGAAACTGAGTCTCAGACTCAAGAAACTGAGTCACAAACAGAGGGAACTGAGTCACAGATAGAGGCACCCGAGTCTCAGGCAGAGGCGCCCGAGTCTCAGACAGTGAAACCCAAGTATTAGTTGGAAGAGCAGAACAAAATGTTTGAGCATGGTGAACCAAGTGGAGCAAGTCCAGAATCAAAGATGAAGGGACCTATACTTTCCAAATATGTCAGAAGGCATCATGCACCTGAGAAAATAATTAGAGATCAGACATAAGATATAGTGACAAGGAACAAAATTAAAGGTACATGTTTTCTTAGTGAAATTGAACCAATAAAGATGCATTGAATGATGAAAGTTGGATAGAAGCCATGAATGAAGAGATTGAGAAGATAGAAAAGAACAAAACCTATACTCTCGTACCTAGACCAAAAGAAAAGAATTTGATTGGTACTAAGTGGGTTTTCAGAAACAAAATGAATGAAAAAGGTGAAGTTTCCATAAACAAATCAAAATTAGTGTGTAAAGGATATGCTCAAGAAGAGGGTATTGATTATGGAGAAACTTTTTCTCCTATTGCAAGACTTGAAGGAGTTAGAACTCTTCTAGAATATGCAACACATAAAGTATTCAAGGTATACCAAATGGATGTAAAATATGCATTCTTGTAATCACCTGAAAATGGTTTGATAAGCTCAAAAGCCCTAATCTGCAATTAAGTCCTTCGGGTCCTAACCAAGACTACCAGTATCAAGCTAATCACAATTATATAATTAAACTAGATCAGTTTAAGTATATAATTCATCAAAAATCAACAATCTAAGATCACTCATCAAGAGGCATCTATCAAAAGTCATTAATTCTTCAATTAACCTTGAATGAATTAAATCAAATCAAAAAAATTAAATACATGGCTAAAGAAATCAATTAAAAGGAATTAATTAAATCAAATAATTAATATTCCTTCAACGTGTCTCAAGGATAAAATCCTCTAACCAATAGGAGGTAATTACTTGGATCAAGCAAGCTTCCATCTCAACCATCCCTCATGGATGCATCTCAACCATTCAATTCAAAATTCAAATTTGCCTTTTCCCTCCAAGAATTCTCTATAAAAAGAAACCATTCTAAGCTTATTTGATAAAGGAGAATAGAATTCAAGCATAGATATAATGTCAATTTTGTTTTAGCGCATCTAGTTCATCATTTTTAGCATGCTAATCTAGTTCATTTGTATAATTTGATTCAAATTGTGCATAATTGAACATGTTCTTGAGCATTTTAGGCATTGTTACGATGAATCTTCTATTTCATGATTCTCATTCTATGATCTAACATGCTTAATCCGAGAGCAATTTACAATTTAGAGTAGAATCTTCATGACTAGGAAGCAATAATTTGATTTCTCAAGGTTTTCTATGTTTTTCATTGATTTGATCTTACTAACCTTGGATATAATGAGTTATTGAGTGTTTGTGTGCAGTATACTTGCAGATGCATAATTACACATCACATTTTGGCACCCACCATGGGGAAAATTGTTCATTTTTATGAAATTCTACTCTTTGTTCTTAACAGTTTGACATTTTGTAGGCAGTCTATCATTTGGAGTTGTTCTTCTAGTGTTTTCGGGAGTGATTCATCATCTGCGTAAATTCTTTTATCGCCTCCCATCATTCTAATATTGTCTACTGATTCAATGCCATCATCTTTGGAAGGTAAAAATTTGGCTTTAATGCGTCTTTGGTAATTCCTTTATCATTTTTGGAATGCTTTATCATTTGGAGTAAAACCTTTATCATTTTCAGTGAAGTTTAGCGTCTAAGGTTAAAGTGTTATCGTTTCTGGGATTTATCATTTTAGGTCACTGTTTTATCGTCTGTATTCCAGAGAGCATAAATACAAAATTGTTTCATTGATAAATTGGATTGCTAAGATGCTAACTTTGTTGTTTTCATGATTTTTATCATCTTTTTAGCAGCCTAACATGTTTTGCAGGATGTTTGCCAAAGATTTCCATGGAGAGAAACTACTAACAAGTTTGTTGTAGGTGGCCAAATTGCAAAAATTCAAACACTTTGACACTTAAAACAATTTTTGTGCATTTCCTAATTTGGATAGAGGATTATGCTCTTTTCCCTTTGGGAAAATCAGAATCTCAAACCTCAAATTATGTTTTGTACTAAAATTGGAGGAAATGAACAATTTTCTTCATATGCAATGTGTTTTATCAATTAAATTAGACATCTTAACATCAAATTTAGGGTTAATTTTTGGTTTCATTAGAGGATTATGCTCTTTTACCTTTGGGAAAATCAGAAACTCAAATGTGAAATAGAATATTAATTCTTGATTTGAGGAAATGAACTTTGTTTGAGGTGTTTGCTAAGAGAAAACATTATCGAGTAGGAGAGTATGTTCTTTTCCCTTTGGGAAAATCAGAAATCTAGACCTATTTTCAATGTCAATCCTCTTTACTTGCTTTATCCTTTAGTTGGGCCTGTCGGTGAGGAAAAAATCTCTCGGGATGACCCCACATGAGAACAAGGTGTGAGCCACACCACTCTAACTCACGTTAAACAAATTTACTCTTTTAGGTTAAATCCTGGGGAGTCAGATGTCATTTGAGCTTATACTCGGCTCACATCTAACTTAAGGGCGGCCTAATGGTCTCAATCACATTTTTGTGACCCCTTTTGTCAAGACGCTCTATGGGGCTATACGCCTCAATCACGCTTGCGCAGACGTAGAGGATACAACTGAACTGAGAACCTTACTAAACACTTTAGGATTAGAAGCTACCTGTATCACCCCCGAAAGGTGATAATCCTTGTGCAAGGAAAAAAGTAATTTCCCCAAGATACTCATCATATCGTGCCCCCATTTGCGTTTGGAACTAGATAATATGGTATCATGACTAGAGTCATTGCGTGCTTGGTGATAGCCATATTCTGATTAGCAAATGGGTGTGTACCTAAGTCTATGAGCAAGTGATTGTCATTCTATGCCAATTTTGTAGGGATAGTGCGTGTTTGTACCCTTATAATCACAAAATTTTCAAAAACAAACAATCCTTATCAAAACCATGACAAAAACAACTTGCTTTGTGTGTGTGTGTCACTAAAATTTTCATAATTCAAAACACCTTGCAAGCATTCCAAAAATGGGTGAATCTATTCAAAATGGTGGTTGGTTCCTTTGCACAAAATTTCTCAAGAAATTACTCCAAAATTTTCTCAAAAACATTGGTTCTAAAGCATTGCCTTTAAGTTCTTGTTGTCTTGATTGTCAAAAACATTGGTCCTAAAGCATTGGCCTTAAGTTCTTGTTGTCTTTATTGTCAAAAACATTGGTCCTAAAGCATTTTCCTTAAGTTCTTTTTGTCTTGTTTATCCAAAACAAAGGTCATTTTTTGCTATTCATCTCAGAATTCAATTCAAAAGTGGAAGTTCTAAAGTCATCTATTGCTAGTCCTAAATATCCAAAGTGCTCAAATCAAACCTTGGTGTCTAGAAAATTAAATTATTTGCTATTAGTTTCAATCAACTCACACTACTTTTTTTTTAGTCATATTAACCCTCTTTGTTTTTAAAGATCACTATCAAGGTCAATCTAACCTTCATCAAGATCTCAAACATTATCAATTACATCAACAATTTTTCACCAACTTTGACCAATTGTAAAGCTAGTCTATCAAACATTGAAACTATAGGTGATAGGTTGTTGTTCTTTGCTAATCAAGTATCATTTAATCCTACATGGTGTGGACAAGAAGTGGATGTATTAAACACATAGACACTTCAAAACATTCTATAATACACATTGAGGCACAACGAGAACAAGAGTACGATCCTTTCGGCTCCTAGAGCAAGTGATTCGGAAACTACTAACAACACCAACAATACCGACAACAACAACAACATGGCTGGAATTGAAAATTAATGGGCTGCTCAAACCAATAATGATGAAGAAATAACTGGGGAGTATATCCAAAAATTCCAACAAGATGCAAGATTCCAAAAGATCATGGACAAAATCCTAATGGCGGATAAAGAAAAATACTTCATGCATCTAGCTTCAACAGGGATAAAATTGCCTCAAGATTTCGATGTAGAACAAATCAAAACACAATAAGAAGAAAATCCTATGACTCTCCTTTTGAAACAAGTGGAAGCTTTACAAACTCAACTTCTTGACATGAAGAAATAAAAAGAAACCGTACCAAAGAAATACTCTATGAGTACATTTTGTCCTATGTCATTTGATCAAAGCTTACATATGCCAGCATTTCCACCAAATGTGGACATATCTAAATATGAAAAATATATAGGATGCATGGACCCTCAAGATCACGTACGAGGTTTCTATACCTTAAGCATGGAATTCATTCATGAACAAACATATCTTATGAGATTATTCCCTCGCAATTTGAGTGGACAAGCAGCAGATTGGTTTACTAAATTACCACATGGGATAAAAACCTTTGAAGAACTTGTAGAAAGGTTTATGCAACACTATTCATACAACATTCAACATCCTATTACTATGATTGACTTGTGCAATGCCAAACAGCGAGCTAGTGAACCTTTTATATCTTTTCTAAAAAGGTGGAGAAGACTTTTTGCATGATATCCTTGATTGATTCTAGAAACAAAAAAGATGGATATTTTTGTAAACAACTTGGTCACATAATTAAATCATTATATCCAACTACAATGCATTCCAACATTTGACAAAATGATTGAGATGGGAATAAAAATCAAAGATACCTTGATAAGGAAAGGTGAAATTAAAATCTACAAAGAGACTAAGGGATCTTTCAATCCAAATTACAATGGCAACCAAGATAAATCAAAGTTTTAGTACAAAAATCAGAATGTTGTCAATGATGGAGTAGTAGATGCACACAATGTAAAATCACAACAACTAGCATTCAATTTATCTACTACTACTCCTAAGAATCCCACTATTGCATCTAATGTGCTGGTTAATCAAAACAATAATCACCAAAATCCCCCTTTTACACACTCCTAAATAGATATTTACACCTCTTGGGGAGTCTTTGGAATCTGCATTATGAAATCTTGTCACTCACAAGGTGATCACATTACCATAATCAAGACCATATGAACCGCCAGTTAAGCCTAAATGGTAGAATGATGCACATTATTGCGAGTATCATAGAAACAAAGGGCATAGAACGAATGAGTGCATGAAACTAAAACATTTGTTACAAGACTTGATTGACAACGAGGTCATTACAATAGATGGTCACGAGACAAATGAGGATCATACAACTTTTCAATCACCTTTACCTAATTATGAGAAAGGAGAGTCATCCAATGCAAAATTTTATCAGGTGAACTACACATATTCTCATGACAAAACTATCAACATGCTAGAAGAGGCCGATCAAAGTGTCAATGTGATCATTATCAAAGACAAGAAAAAGGGTGAAGCTTCTAATGCAGTAACATGAGGACAAGCCGACGTAGTTCTAAAAGGAGATTCTTCAAAGCTTCCTATATCATCAAAACCTACAATAACCAAGCAAAATCCATCATCTTTCTTATCTAATTATAGCTTGGTTGATCAGTTACAAAGAACTCCTGAACAAATCTCAATTCTTGAATTGCTTAAAATCTCTCCATCACATAAAGAGATTTTGGAAAAAGCCTTGGTTGAAACAAATGTTCCTGACAATTTGGACATAGATAAATTTCAAACCATGGTGGGACACTTGACTACTCCTCATTATTTATCATTTTTTGAAGAGCATGACAATGCCTTAAGGCACCCCCATAACATGCCACTACACATAGAATTACTCATTCATAGACATCGAGTAAGATGAGTCTTGATAGACGGAGGAGCGGGTCTCAACATTTGCACTCTAGGTTTAATCAAAGAACTGGGATTCTCAGACGAACATATTGATCCTAAGAAGAGAATAACTATAAAAGCATATAATGATGAAGAAAGATCATCCAAAGGGCTATTCATGTTTCCAATAAGAGTGGGACCTATGGAAACAAATGTGGTGTTCTAGGTGTTTGATGTTAAACTATCTTACAATATTCTTTTGGGAAGACCTTGGATACAAGAAATACAAGATGTCCCCTCTACTTTTCATCAATGCTTGAAGTTCCCATACAATGGAGAAGAGATAACAATCCTAGATGACACAACCTACTTTCAATCTTGTAACAATATGCGTCAATCAAATGAACGGATGGTTCCATATAACAGAGAAGCTTCTCAAGAATGACTCCCAGAGAGTTCAATCTCCACATTGATGCAAGAATTTGAAAAGAAACTAAAATTACATGATAATGGAATGGGAGAATACAAGATTTATCAATTACTCTCTGTGAAATCATTACCCTTATCTCCAAGATCACAAGGGAGGCCATCATCTTCTACAATGTCAGCAACACCTAAAGTGCAAACAAAATTCAATGGAACCTTTGTACAAGGCAAATCGGTGGAAAAAGAAAAAGAGGATGTGGATGTGTTAAGTTGGTTATACAAAGACA
>MU226021.1:816839-862138 GCA_018584345.1 Thuja plicata
ACATTATGTCTTTAAGGAAGGAAATTCATAAAATCAAACTCTTAGATCCCCTTAGTGACAATCTCAAAATATTAAAACACAAGACATATGAAAGTGAATGATAATACTTCGATAAGAGAAAGATGATTAAAAAAGAAGCTATAAAAGACAAGTAGGTATTTGCAGACAATTACTTCCCTGAATAAGAATGGATACAAATTACTTTGTTGATATAGGTTCCACCACTCTGATTGTGCAAAATTGAAACTTTTTTGTGACACGTTTTACATTCGAGACCAAAATTGAAACTTTAAATTAATATTTCAAACGAACTCGGATCTTCGTGAAATTTAAAATGGAAGCTTTTGAAATCAAAATACTAGGTGGGTTTTCCTATGATTGTGCAAAATTGAAACTTTTTTGTGACACGTTTTATGTCCGTGAGAAAAATTGAAATTTTAAATTAATATTTCAAACGAGATCCATCTTCGTGAAATTTAAAATGGAAGCATTTGACATCAAAATATTAGGTGAGTTATCCTCTAATTGTGCAAAATTGAAACTTTTTTGTGACACGTTTTACGTCTGGGAGCAAAATTGAAACTTTAAATTAATATTTCAAACGAGCTTGGATCTTTGTGAAATTTAAAATGGAAGCATTTGACATCAAAATATTAGGTGGTTTTCCTCTGATTGTGCAAAAGTGAAACTTTTTTGTGACACGTTTTTACGTTCGGGAGCAAAATTGAAACTTTAGATTAATATTTCAAACGAACTCCATCTTCGTGAAATTTAAAATGGAAGCAATTGACATAAAAATATTAGGTGGGTTTTCCTATGATTGTGCAAAATTGAAAGTTTTTTGCGACAAGTTTTACGTTCGGGAGCAAAACTGAAAATTTAAATTAATATTTCAAACGAGCTCGGATCTTCATGAAATTTAAAATGGAAGCATTTGACATCAAAATATTAGGTGGGTTTTCCTGTGATTTTGCAAAATTGAAACTTTTTTGTGATATGTTTTACGTCTGGGAGAAAAATTGAAACTTTAAATTAATCATTCAAACGAGCTCCATCTTTGAGAAATTTAAACTGGAAGCATTTGACATTAAAATATTAGGTGGGTTTTCCTTTGATTGTGCAAAATTGAAACTTTTTTGTGACACGTTTTACGTCCTGGAGCAAAATTGAAACTTTAAATAAATATTTCAAATGAGTTCGGATCTTCATGAAATTTAAAATGGAAGCATTTGACATCAAAATATTAGGTGGGTTTTCCTCTGATTGTGCAAAATTGAAACTTTTTTATGACACATTTTACGTCCGGGAGCAAAATTGGAACTTTAAATTAATATTTCAAACGAGCTCGGATCTTCGTGAAATTTAAAATGGAAGCATTTGACATCAAAATATTAGGTGGGTTTTCCTCTGATTATGCAAAATTGAAACTTTTTTGTGACACATTTTACGTCCGGGAGCAAAATTGAAACTTTAAATTAATATTTCAAACGAGCTTGGATCCTCGTGAAATTTAAAATGGAAGCATTTGACATCAAAATTTTAGGTGGGTTTTCTTCTGATTGTGCGAAATTGAAACTTTTTTGTGACACATTTAAACTTAAATGTGTCACCAGTCATGTGATGTTAACAACCACTATCTATAATCCATTTTTCATTCTTACTTACTTGTGATATTAGGGCTCTAGGTTCTTCTTCATCAGAATCATACTTTATAGCAACATAAACAACTTATTTTTCATCATTACTATCAAAAGAATCGTCATCACTTAATCCTTCATTAGAAATATGACAAGATTTCTTACCTTTGTTTTTGTAGTCTTTGTATCTCCTAAATCTATTTTCTCTTTTTTCCTTATCTCTATTATCTTTCTTTTCTTCCTTATTTTTCTCTAGATAGTTAGATGCAAAGTGACCAACTTTATTACAATTAAAAAATTTCAAGGGTAACTTACCTCGGTATTTGCCTTTGCCTATTTGTAGCCTTCTAGCCAACAAAGCTTCAAATTCTCTTTCATTCTCATCACATTCAGTGAATAACTCTTCAAGACCTTCAGTGCAACTATAAAATTTCTCACTAGCACTGCTCAAATATCCATCTCTAGCAGCAACTTCCCTAGATTTTCCAATCTTTAAAGTATACTTAAATGCAGATTCAATCTTAGAAGTAGCAGGCATACTATTGTCAAAATCATTCAACTCAAATGTAGTTAACTTACCAATAGTAGCATCCAATGAAACATTCATCTGGCGTATAGATCTTAGCTCTTGTATAGTAGATACATGAATAGCATAACTCGGTAGCAGGGTTCTCAACATTTTTCATGTAACATCATCCTTTGTTATGATACCAACAGCTCCTCTAATAGAATTAACAGTCTCCTTAAGTCTTGTACTATACTCTATTATGTTCTCTCCTTTCTTCATCCTCATAGAGTCAAATTTTCCTCTCAAGCTTTCTGCTTTAGCCTTCTGAACATGTTGATCTCCACCATAGGTCAAAATAATCTTATCCCACATTTGTTTCAAAGTTTTGCAACCATCAAGCTCATCATATTCCTGGTCGGTAAGTGTAAAATCAATCTCAATCATAACTTTTGTGCGTTCTTATTTCTATCTTTGCCCACTGTTGGTCGTATTTCCAGTTTTGAAGCTTGCCAGTAAAATTTTGAAGTTATCAGTCATATTTATGCATAAATGCTAAAAATCTTGTCTAAATGTTGTCAAAATCCCTCTACAAAATAATGGTCTTCAAGCAAAAAATCAGCAAAGAACGAAAAACCCTAAGTCCTAGGTTAAATTTTCATGCATATTATAGAAAAACCCTAGTTCTTCGAAATCCTTTCTATTTTGTAGTTACTTTTTCATAAAAAAATCCAAATCACTTAATTCATGTGCTTATTTCACATTTAACATGTAATTCACGATGTCTTGTTATAATTTGAGAATATTCCTTTTCTTTTCAAGAGTTAGCGAATTCCTTTAGTCGTGTTGTCTCTATAAGAAATGAATATGCTTTCAGTGCTTATGAGATTTCATGCGAGACGTAGATGAAGATCATGATCCTATGGTTGGCGGAGAGTCTCTTTGAAAAACTGTAGTTAGAGAATTCCTTTGGCGACTTCGAGTTTACTCAGTCGCGCTGTCTCAAAAGCTGATCAGAGTTACAAGCTGAGTTAAAGATGGTTTGAAGTTTCATGCAGTCGCGTAATCATGAAGGAAGTAAGAGTTAAGTTATAATATGTGAGATTAAATGATAATCATTGATCTAAATTATAATCCTTTAGTGGTCGCAAAGTCTCCAAAAGAACTCTTGAGTTAAGAAATCTATAAGCTACTTCAAATTTACACAGTTGCGGTGTCTCGCAAAGAAACCAAGGTTAATAGAGTGAGTTAAAAAGCTTCAGTCGTGTGATCTCTTTTGAAAGAAATGGTTAAGTTAAAGGTTGGGAGATTAAGTGAATATCGTTAGATAGAAGATAGATCCTGTGGCCAGCGTGAAGTCGCGAGAAAAGGTTTCAGATGGATAAAAGATAAAGAGATATCCTGACTACCGTTAGATTAGAAAGTGATCTAATGACTAGCGTTAAATTGTGAAGGAAACCATGAGTTAGTGATTTCTTAAAGCGACAACAAGAAATAATTAGTCGTGAAGTCTCGATAAGGAATATGGTTAAAGAAGAGTTTAGTTAAGTTTAAGTGAGTTTGCAGCGAGAAGATCTAAGTCGTAAAGCAGAAATGAACTGATGGATAGCATGAAGTCTCTTTTCAAAGTCAAATAGTCAAAGAAAGTTATAGTGATTCAACGATGATAATTGAGATTTGAACACGTGTCTAAGTATACTAGAGACCTGAGTTAGTCAGGAAGTCTTGAAACAAACCTGCGGTAAATAAATTCCTTCTGCGACATGGAGATAGCTTAAGTCATGAAGTATCTAAGTAAAGTGCAGTTAAGCGAAAAGCTAAGGAGATTACCCACGAACTGTTAGATTAAAAGTAGATCCACGATAGTTGCAAAGTCTTAGATAAGAAAGAGAAATTACAAAAGGCAAATAAGATTACACATGGGTCGTCCGATTAAGAGAAGATCGTGTGATAGTCTCAATCTCAAAAGAAACTCAAAGTAAATGAAATCTTAAAGAGACAAAGAGATTACACAGTCGTGTAGTCTTTGAAAGAAACCCAAGGTTTAAGATGAGTTATTAAAGCTTTAGTCATGGAGTCTCAAAAGGAATGTGAGTTAAGAGATTTCACTCAGCGATTAAGAGATAACCGTTGATCAGAAAGATGATCGTGTGGTGAATGTTAAGTCTCAGTAAAGAACTAGAGTTAAGGATAACTCTCTACGATAAAGAGATCATACAGTCACGCAGTCCCTGAAGGGAACTAGAGTAAGATCAAGGTAAGAAATGAGATTTTCTCCACGCCATGTTATACAATTGCCAGGCAATTAGAACATAGAGATTATGACAACATGTTTAAAGAATTGTTGAGCTATGATAAAAGAGCCAATCAGATCATATCCTGATTTATTTTCAAATAAAATAAGGTTTTAATACGAAAAGAAATAATTCAAAATTGATCACTTGTCAGTCTGAAATGCCATGGCTAGGAGCAGGAATTGAAGTCACAACACGTAGAAGTAAAGACAGAAATGAATAAATTGTGAATTCATGAATTTGGAAGAGATTGGTGCATTAATATGCATTATCATTATTCATTTCATCTTACAAGTTTCCAAGTTTTCAGAGCTCAGAATTTGCATAAGTGATCAGCATCTTCAGAAGAATAAAGTTATCAGGATTTTCAGAGTGAACAAAGAAGTTTTTAGTTCAGAATTCAAATAAATTGAGTGATTATCAGTGTTGAAGGGTTGAGTTATAGAGTGATTTACAATTGGAAGTGAGGGTTTAGAATAGATTTGTTTCAATATCGGTAAAAGAAAGAGTGGTTGATTAGTTGCAATTTATACCAGACAATATGAGTAGAGCAGTAAGTGTTGCCTCTACCAACGGAAAGAGCGAGGATGATGATGACCTCAAAGGAAAGAGGAACTATTTAGAAGAGTTCATTCAACTGCTCCCAGGATCCAATCAAGGAAAAAAGGTAAACGATGAATACATTGGTGATAATTATGCATATGTTAGGGATGGTAAGACACCAGATTATTTTGGTTATCACTTGTTCAATTATTTCCATAAAAATAGTGAGGGCCCTATGCCTATATCAAACCCTTGGATGAGTGGATTGGATAAATTAGTTGTCCCTGATGTATTTGTGGATGTTGAATTGATATTAGATTTAGCCAGTAGATATGACACTATTTCAAGAACCATCAAGAAGGATGATGGCACTATTTTAGTAACCCTGGATAGGACATCCTTCATGAAATATTTTGACATATATAACCCTTGTTCAACATAGATAAATTTGAAAGCCCTAGCTGCCAGATATACTAGAGAGGTTGGTATTGTAGATAAGTTGATCTAGGCCCATACACCAAAGGGAACTAGGAATTACATTTCCCCTATTCCTAGTGATCCTTCACCATAATTTTATAAATACCTATCTTTTTACATGAAATATATCTCATATGCCCTATACAGAGTCTTAGGTGTAGATACTGGAAGAGAGAGAGTATCATCAGACATGCTGATGATAATTATAGACTTAAAAAGTCCTTATGTGAGTAATGACTATGATTACATTCAGTATGTAATTGATAAGATGAACCAAAGATTTGTTGACATTCAGAGCAAGGTAGGAATCCCTAAGTTCCTACAATATTCATTGCTCATGCATCTTATTATGTTCTACAACTTCAACATCATGGACCAGTCAAATTTGTAGCTTAGGAGGTTTTATCATGGACAGATCAACCTTGTACAACTTTGGTTAAGGGTATGGAATTACACTTCTAGAGAAAATTAATTTTGTGCATTTGAGAATTGGGTAGTATAGCCATTGTTGAGTAATCTAGGAGTGAATATGACCATGCTTCTAGTGAAGGTGTTACAACTATTGAGACCCTGCGAATTTGTAGACAAGTGGAATAGAGACCACAACTAGGGTGACTTTTACTATTATCAGAATTTCACTTTAATTAGAGTATATGGCTGTTCTCAGCCACCACACATCTTGCCTTATATAGTTCCACCTATAATTGCAATCATGGAGTTCTTGTGGCAACTCATGCTGACAGATAGAGAGCATTTGGCTTCACACAAGAAAGGGACATTTACACCAAGGCAATTCATTGCCTCTAATTTCACAATTGGAAAGAGATCCCATGACCCTGTAAATGGATGGTTGAGGCACTACAGGATGAATGTTTAATCCCTGTATAGATATATTGATATAGATGGCTTTATAGAAAGTGCCAAAAAACTATTAACACCCGCCATTCTGATTACTAAAAGGCATCAGCCATGTGAGGAAGAGGATCTTATCAGAAACATCCTTGAAGAGGATGAGATCTCATTAAGGTTAAAAAAATATCAATATTTGATGGATTTGGAGCAGCACCTAAAGAAGAAAGGGATCCCATTTGGTGGATATTTCCCAGGTATGCCCTATTTGCAAAGATTAGAGAAAATGATTGAATCACATGGCATACTTAGTAATTAGATTGAAGAACAAATTGAAGAAAAGGACTGAGGTCCAAACAAGCAGTCATCATTAGAGTACAACAACAATTACTTCATACATAGGTCACCACCTGAGGATCAGCCACCTCATAATGAGGAAAATATAATTGAATTGACATAAGGACATGAGGCTGAGGTATATTTGGAGCCTCCACATAAGAAACAAAGAGTGGAAGTAGGGGAGCCTTCTATTATAAAAACACAGAGGAAGAAAAAAGACAAAATTAGTGCCCTATTCATAGGGACTAGTGCCTATGACCACCAACTAAGAAAGGTCATTAGAGAGGGAAAGAAAAATAGGGAGGACACTGATGACAATGTGGAAATGCCTCTTATATTGTGCCAAGATGAAAGGGAACTACAACAAGAGGAGTTCCTAAAAGATGATGAATTTATCAAGACTAAGGAATTCAAAGACTTCCTTATATGGGCTAAACAAGAACAAGTTGGGGTATAGTTGAAATCACTAGGAGGAGAAGCCATAACAAGTGAAGCTTTATAGGCCCTCCAAGCATATGACCTAGAGTCAGAGAATATGACTCCTAATGAGGCCAGACAACTTGTGAAGTCAAGTGGTATGTTACTGGTAGAAGGATGGGACCTGGCTTCAACCTTCATTATAGATCAAATCAGAAGGCAATCAGATATCAAGATCTCCATAGAGAAACAAATAGGAGAGATGATCAAAGGGTGTGGTTATGATTCCAAATCTCAAACACTGGCAATGTGGTCTCTGGCTCCTAAAAATTAGAAGCCCCCACTGATCAATGTCCAAGAAAAGATGGACGGAGACAAGATAATATGGTTTGTTCATAACACATGAGTCCTAGTGATTTCTCAGGCCTTGACCAACTTTGCTCACCTGAATGAGGAAAAGGTAGTTCTGATGTCCAACATATACCAAAAATTGTTTGATGAAACAAGCCTTATTGCCAAGGATAGAGAACTAGGTCTAATGAAGATCAGTGCCATGGAGAAAATAATTGCAGACTTAACTCAAAAGTTGCAAGAGATGCCTAAAGTTGTTCCCACTTCACCTAAGTAGGGTACAAATGCTGAGATCTAGACTGAAGATACATGGTATGCTGCATCAGAAATAGAGAAGGTAATTAAGGAGCATAATGAAGTTGTTTTGGGAGCCTTAATGCAAATTTTACAGCATAGGGTGAAAATATTAAAAGATAAAGTTGATGTAGTATATGGTGCCTATTACAAATTTCCTGACCTACAAGTTGAGGTAACAAGTTTTGTGTCAATTTTGAACACCTACTTTGGAACATGCTTAGTTAGGACTGGGTTATTTGAGAGGTTATCATCATTGCAGTTGTTGAGAGCAGACTTTCCAGATATTGTCACCCAAGTTGGAGATGAAATAGAATAGATTGGGGTGACCTTGTCCTTTTTCAAATGCAAGTAAAATCAAATAGAGACTAGGTTGAATATGTTTGGGCTTGACTATAATAAATTTGTGCCTTTAATCAGGTCAAAGGACAATCAGATCAATCCATTAGAAGTATGGAGAACCGAGTTTGACACTTTACTACCTAATAAAGATGTATATATTTATGACAATGGTGAATTAAATATGGAGAGATGTAATAAGATTTTAGATGAGGCATTTAAGGCCGAAACAAATTTCAATAAGTTTATAACAGATGTCAAGAGCATAACAAATTCTAGGTGGGAGAGACAGAAGGAACAAATTGAAGGCATTCAGATCTTTAATTGGCCTGCAGAGGATGATGTCATAGCATGGGATGTTCTTCCAAATCCCAAGAAAAAGAAGCCTGTCACTGTTGACCTTGACATCATTGATGAGGAATAGAAGGACACTTAGCACCTGATCTTTGAGCATAGGGAGGTTAGTCATCTGAAAGATAAATGTATGTTAGCCTGTAATGGTGGTCACTTAATCTTGCTACAACTATTGGAGGCTATCCAGAACACATTCAGACAAAGGTGCCAGCTAACAGAATATTTCAAAGATTTGATTTGGATGTATTCCTATTTTGTCCTTCCACCGCTTGGTCTCTTCTTATTTTTTGTCCTTTTCTAAGTTTTTAGGGTTAGGTCTTAAACCATCTGAAGCTTGTTGCATCCTTAATTTTGAAGGATTCCAAGATGGTTTAGACTATATATAGAAGTTTTGTATCATTTTATAGAAGAGATGGAATTATTGGAATATGATGATGAGGTCAGAATTGCAAGCTAGACTACTTTATTGTCTGAGTTTTTGTACATATTTTCTTTTTAATGTATTTGAAATAGTGATCAAATTAATAAAATACATCACAATTTCTATCCTATATCTTGTGTTTATCTCAACATATTTATGTTTTAGCTCTTGTATGTTTAAATTGTAAGGCAATTTAGATATACCAATTACAAGGTAATTATGCAATTGCTTGTGAGTTCTTCCAAGGAGAGAATAAGTCTTGCAGGTGATCCCAGAGAGCTAAGCATTAGTATTAGGATCTGATAACAGGGGTATTGGAGTGAAAGGTAGTCTGTAAGGCATTCTACTCAAATTGCATGTATTTACATTAATCAGTTGTTATGTATTTAGATTTGATATAGACTCTTTGCCCAGGGATTAGGCACTGGTTAGGATTTGGCAAATCAGTTAGTCATCATCCAATATTCAAAAAAAAATCAAATATTTTACATTTCAATCATAAATACATAGAATTTTAAGTAATTGTATCAGAATATACAATTTAGTTTGTTGATTCCTTCAAGAGACAATCAATAGGTTAACCCTCCTAAGTTCAGAGAACTGTAAAAGGAAGAAGGATGAGAATCCTTATCACATTACTGTTTGCTATTGTTAAGATAATGGTTTGGCTTATTAAGTTTTGTATCATATTAATTACAATCATTTCATAGTTTTCTATCTATTTATACAGTAAAAGGCAATTAGCAATCTAGTAAAAGATCTAATCCACTGTAATAGATACTGCAAGTCAGTAATCATTCAAAGGTAATACCTGACTGAGTTTGTGGATCTCAAAAAAGGATTATATTATCCAATCCTCATCAATTAGGCTTTTTCTGGCATAAATCAATAGTTTTCAATCAAGTATACATGTATGCAATTATTTTAAGATCTTGCAAGAAAAATCCCTAACAAACTGGTGACTCTGCTGGGGACTAGAAAAAAGTATTGGCCCATAATATATGGTTGAAGAAGATTGATTTATAAATACCACAGTTGATTATTGCTTATCTAGGTCATTCTTATACTATTCATATCTCCCAAACTTATGTTGGGTGGTGACTCTAAAAGGAAAATCTCTGTAATCAGTGCAAAAGTGAATTTCAAATATTTATACACATCTTATCAATATGAATATCAGGTCAAGAATGAGGGATAATCCTAAATTTGAGTTGGATAGTGTAATCCCAACTACTTCAAGGACTAAGATGTCTTGGAGAGAGAAGAAGTGCCAAGCCAATATTAATAACTCTTCTCCAAGAAATGAAGAGAAAAACACTAGAAGGAAAGATACAAATCAATCCAGTCATGAGAGGAACACCTCAGAGTATGAAGAAGCTCCTGACCTTGGATTAGAAACATACGCAATTACCACTACTTCTAGTAAGAGAGAAGGAACTGACACTATTAGATCAGAATCTGAAGTTCCTTCTGATGAGCTTGCTCAAGAGGAAAGAATCATCATGAGGTAGTTAGCCCTTATTCAACAAAAGAAGAGAGAAAAAGATCTTAAAAAGAAAAAAACATGATCAAAAAGATGTTGATAAGTTTAGAATAAGATATTTAAGACATCAAGCTAAAAAAAATGTTGAGAGGTCTTGCAGAGACCAAGAGACTCCAAATACCCACAAATTTTTTGGTCCTCAAACCTTTAGAGATAAAGGAAAAAAGAAGGTTGCTGAAAATGAAGTTGAGGAACCAAAAACTCATAAAGTCCTGACTGAACAAATGTCTAAGCTAGACATTGACCTTGAAAGATCAAGAAGGGAGAAATAAACTATGGCAAAGATGCTGGAAAAGGCAGAAGTTGAAGCTGCCACCTTGGAGATGAAGAAAAAGATTGACTTTTTGCAATCTTCTAGATATTCTTATGTTGGTGTTGAAAATTCTACATCTTCAAAAGCCAAGACTGATTCTTTCCAGGAGGATGAAAAATTTCAAAGGAGGTCATTACATCCAGAAAGGTACAAACAATTCACTTTTATTGGCATTCCTAGATATCCTAATGCAGTACCTAATGATATTGGAGAAAAGATCCCTAAGTTTTCAGGAAACAATGTTATTTCTTGTTAAGTTCATTTGAGAAAATTTATAGATATCATAGATGATTTAAATATTAATCATGAAGATGTCCTAATGAAGCTATTTGTTCAGTCCCTAGTAGAAGATGCTAGGGAATGGTTTAGAGGATTGTCTCATGGTTCTGTAGCATCTATGGATGAATTTATAGATTTTTTCAAAGACCAGTATGGTGACAAAACTAATGAAGGGTTCTTGCTAAATGAATTCAATAACATAAAAAAGAATTTCAATGAAGAGGTTACTGAATTCAACACAAGATTTTAGAGAGCCATGCACAAGCTCTTTCAAAAGATCAAACTAGATGAAAAGGTATGTCTAGCTACATACCTAAATGCTTTTGATTAAAAAATGGGTTATGCTCTTAGAGATAAGAATCTTATAAGTCTCACAAATGCATATAAAATAGCAGTAAATATATAGATGAATAGAAGGGTATTAGGGAAAATGGGTAGAAGAGATGATGCTCATTTTAGTAGGAGAAAAGAACCTAAATGTAAAGAGTACAAGGATCCACAGAACACCATACCATCCTATAACAATAATTATAACCCACAAAATAGGATGAAGAATCATCCCTATGGTACCCAGTTCAAGGATGGAAAGCCTATTTCTCCACAAAGAAAAGATAAACAAGAAAATAGGACCCCTGACCCTCTACATAAAAATGTTGTGAATATGTTCAGTGGCACTTACTGGTGTGAGGCTTGTCACGCCCCACATAAACCTGATTTCTGTGTTGTAGCCATGGATATAAGTGCTAATGAAGAGCTAGAGGGTGAAGAAAATGAGCTATGTGATCACAATAGATGTGATATGACTAATGCCTGTGCATGCTCTGATATAGATTATGAAGAAGAAGTTGAGAACCATGACATGTATGGTTCACAGGGAAGAATGGAAGTGTATCACGAACAAGTCCAATCTGATAGTGATGAAGAGGTGGTTGATGATATAAGATGCTATGCACATAATAGTCAAGGATCTACCACCATAAGGAAACCCTTTGATGAAGAAAATACTAGAATCACTACTGATCTAGTGAACAAAGCAAGAAATAACTACCACTTGAGAAACAAAGTTGTGGGTAATGTAGGTAGTCAGCCAGCAGGCATCTTCATCAAAGAAAATAAGATAGATGTCAAGTATATACCAAAAGGAGATGGACCTGGGGAAAATTTAAATAAACCTAATGTCAAAATTTTAAACAAAGTTAGTGATCCAAAAGATGTAGATGAAGGAAAAACTAAATTTCTAGAAGCAAGTGCTTCCTCTTCCAAAGTTGAAAATAAGAAATCCAAGAAGGAAGAGCCCACTCTGAACATTCAAATAGAGGAAAATAATATCATTATAGAAAAACCAAAACCCTCTGATGTGAAATATACTCTAGTTGATATGGGCCACTATCTATCTCAGATGACTGTCAAAGTCCCATTCCTAGAAATGATGAGGATAAAAGAACACAAAGAAAAGGTCATTTCAGTATTAAACAATGTATCTCCAGTGAAACTTCAAAAACTAGAATATGTTGAAAAGAAAATCAACAATAAGGGAAAGGATCCTAAGGGGGTGATTTATGAGATCCCTTAGATTTATCTAAACACAAATACTTCTGTAGGGATTGTTGATCCCTTTTTTTCTAACATTGGTAATTAATGGTAAGATACTCAAAAACTGCATGATAGATTCAGGAGCATCTAATACTGTCATGCATATAGAAATCATGAGATCCATGGGATTACAAGTAGATACTCCTCATGGGAGATGTCAAGCAATGGATTCAAGAGAGATCCCTATTGTTGGAGCCATTAAGGCCTTACCTTACAAGTTATCCATATGCCCTGATACAATATTAACAATGAGTATACTGGTGGTTAATATCCCACCGCATTATGGCATGTTGTTGTCGAGAAAATGGAGTGCTTCAATGGGGGGGAGTATTTAGTGTGGTTTATCTTATGCCACTTTCAATATTGCTAGGAATAATGTAAAGGTGTCCAGAGAAGGTAGGAAACCTCATATGATTGAATTGCATGAAGATACTAATATTAACTATTATGTTGATATTGATATGGAGAATTTCAGAGTAAAAAGGATTCCTTGTCAATGTAAGACTGTTGATCCTATAGTGAAGGAATTAACTACACAGAATGATGGTTTATGGAAAATGTATTTTGATGGAGTGTGTTCTAAAGAAGGATCATGAGCTGGTGTTTTACTTATCTCTCCATCAGGTACAACATTTAAATATTATTTCATGTTATCTTTCCAGTGTACAAACAATATAGTAGAATATGAGGATTTATTCTTAGGGCTAGACATTGCTGCTAAACATGGAATAAAATGTCTGAAAGTTTATGGTGACTCAAAGTTAGTAGTAGCCAAAGTTAGGTCCAAATATGTTGTGAAAATGATAGACTCAAAATGCATAAGCATGCTATTTGGGACCAAATTGAATCTTTTGATGCCTTCAATATAAATTGGATAGAAAGGTCTAAAAATATCATGGCAGATTTCTTAGCTAATGTTGCTTTGAAAACTGATGATTTGAACTTAAATGGGGTATCAATAGTTGAGATTAAGACAAGACCAGTTGTCCCTGACAATATTTACAACTGGCAAGTATTTGAAGATGACCAAGACATCCTTAGATTTATCCAATGCCTAGACCATTATGAAGATCAACACATAGATTGTAATGCTTTACTTGAGGTCATTGATGGTAGGGATTGTGTTTTGGGGGATGAGGTTGTCCAACTAAGTTCTAATCAGATTCCTAAGGGATTGGTAGAGCTAGAAGCATTGTTTAGTGATCAGAGTGAACATTCATCAAGAATAAGCAATGCCAAAATTGAGGATTTGGAGGAGATAAATTTAGGATTAGAGACCACTCCTTAGATAGTATATATTGGAAAAGGATTGGATTCCCATGTCAGAACAAATTTGATAAAATTATTAAGAAAACATAAGCATGTATTTGCATGGTCCTATGAAGATTTGAAATCTTATAGTGAAGATCTTTTCTAGCATGAAATCCCATTGAAATCATATGTAAAACCATTCTGACAAAAACAGAGACCCATTAATCCACTGTTGGCTCCCAAGATGCAACAAGAGTTGATGAAACTAAAAGATGCAGGAATTATCCAGCCTATCGAACATTCAACTTGGGTTTCTAATTTAGTACCTGTGAGAAAAAAGAATGGTGACATAATATTATGTGTTGATTTCAGGAATCTGAACATTGCATCCTTGAAAGACAATTATTCTCTACCTAGTATGGAGGCAATGTTACATAAGGTTACTGGTTGTGAACTATTATCAATGATGGATGGCTTTTTAGGCTACAACCAGGTATTAGTAAAAGAATCAGAATAGTTTAAGACTGCATTTACTACTCCTTAGGGAACTCATGTATATGTTAGAATTCCATTTGGACTAATACATGCAAGAGCAACTTTTTAGAGAGCCATGGATGTTGCATTCAAAGATTTTATTGACTTATTCATGGTGATATACCAAGATGATTTGACTGCATTTTCTAAGAAAGAAGGGGATCATTGTGAACATCTAGAAAAAAAATCAATAAAGCTTTAGAATATGGTGTCTCACTGAATCCTAGAAAGTGTCAATTTGCAGTCACAGAGGGGAAGTTGCTAGGACGTATAGTGTCCAAATATGGAGTAAGGAATGACCCTGAAAGGATAGAAGCTATTCAAAAGATCACTGCTCCAAGGAATATCTAAGGTGTGCAATCTTTCCTAGGAAAGATAAATTTTGTTAGAAGATTTATTGGAAATTTTGCTAAAATTGTCAAACCAACTATTAAGTTATTGAAGAAAGATGCAAAATTCCAGTGGAATGAAGAAGCTCAACTATCTTTTGAAAGAATTAAGAAAGTAGTTCAGGAGGCACCTATCTTAAAGTCTCCTAATTACAGTAAGCCTTTTTCTTTATTCTAATTTGCATCCTTTCATACTATTGTTGTTGTTTTACTTCAGAAAGATGAGGATGGATTTGAGAATCCTATTGTATTCTTTAGCAAATCTCTTCAAGTTGCAGAGCTAAAATATGAAATGATGGAGAATCAAGCATATGCTTTGGTGAAAGTTGTGAAATCACTCAGACCCTACCTGTTTTGTGCCAAAGTACTAGCATATGTACCTCATTCAGCAGTAAAGGACATCCTTACTCAATCAGAAGTGACTGGTAAGAGTTGTAAATGGATTAATAGAATTCAAGAGTTTAACTTAGAAATCCATATTACTAAATTGGTAAGAGGACAAGGTCCAGAAAAACTTATGACAGAAGAAAACCTAGACTCGGTACAAGTGAATACCATAGTGATGCAGGATTCAACAGTAACAAGTATTGAGAGACAACCCTTCTATGTTGACATCATGTATTATCTTAAGAATGCCAAGTGTCCTGAAGTTATGACAGACAATAAAAAGAGGAATCTTAGATTACAAGCTCAAAAGTGCACCCCGGTTCAATGAGATTTATATTGGAAAGATAGAAATGGTGTACTATTATTATGTCTGGATTAGAGCCAAGATGAGAAGGTATTAAAGGAAATGCATGCTGGAGTATGTGGAGGACACTTTCCTGCTAAGACCACTACCCATAAAATCTTGAGGGCTGGATATTATTGGCCTAGTCTATTCAAGGATACTCATGCATTTATCAGAAAATGTGAACCTTTCCAAAGGTTTTCAAATAAGTTAAAATTCTCAGGTGCCCTGTTATTGAACCCTGTGAGTGTTGAAGAACCTTTTGCTATGTGGGGCATAGACTTTATTGGAGAATTTTTAGAGAAATCCAGCGGAGGACACATTTGGATACTTATTGCTACTGATTATTTTACAAAGTGGATAGAAGAAATTCCCACCAAGAAAGCAACTAGCAAAGTGGTCACTGATTTTTTATTAGAAAACATTCTGACTAGATTTGGTGTCCCTGCAAAGTTAGTGATGGATAATGCTATGTGCTTTAGATTAGATGAAATTAAAGAATTCTATGATGAATATGGGACCATGATGTCTTATTCATCCCCATATCATCCTCAAGCAAATGGCTAAGCAGAATCCAGCAATAAAAGCATTTTGAAATTTTTGAAGAAAACCCTTGAAAAGAATAAAAGAGCTTGGCACACAAAGTTAAAACTTGCTCTATGGGCTGATAGAATAACAGTAAATAAAGCAACATGTAAATCAATTTTTGAATTTGTATATGCTTTACAATCTAGAATGTCTATGAACAATTTATTATCAGTATACGATTTTATTCAAGAAGAAGAGTTAGAAATATCTTACCCAATGAAAGATAGGATCATGCAATTAGCAGAGCTTGATGAGGTCAGAAGAGAAGGACAAAAGGAGAACATAAAGTTGCAACAAAAAATGAATTATCTTCTTGATAAGAGAGCGGGTAATAGAAAATTCAAGTCAAGTGATTTAGTACTCCAGTGGAATGTGAGAGTTGAAGACAAGGGGAAGCACAAGAAGTTTGAATATTTATGGCTTGGTCCCTTTGTTATTTATCAGAGATTTGGAAAAGATTTCTATCTTTTTAAAAACATGGATGAGGAAGAATTTGAATTGCCAGTGCACAGACAACTCTTGAAACCTTTCTTCAGTTGATAATGAAAATTTCATGCACAGTAAGTTTTGTATCAAATGTATATAGGTGTGTTTATTTTTGTTGTGTGTTTCCTTTCTGAGGTTAGTGAGCATAGTCTGCAACTAGAGATCTGTGATTCTTGCATTAAACTTGCATTTAAGCATCCTCAGATAGAGCCACTATTGGTTTTATTTCCAGTTTTGAAGCTTGCCGGTAAAATTTTGAAGTTCTCAGTCATATTCATGCATAAATGCTGAAAATCTTGTGTAAATGTTGTAGAAATTCCTCTACAAAATAATGGCCTTCAAGCATAAAATCAACAAATAATGCAAAACCCTAAGTCCTAGGTTAAATTTTCATGCATATTATAGAAAAACCCTAGTTCTTCGAAATCCTTTCTATTTTGCAGTTACTTTTTCAAAAAAAACCAAATCACTTAAGTCATGTGCTTATTTCACATTTAACATGTAAGTCACGTTGTCTCGTTATAATTTGAGAATATTCCTTTTCTTTTCAAGGCTTAGCGAATTCCTTTAGTCGTGTTGTCTCTATAAGAAATGAATATGCTTTCAGTGCCTATGAGATTTCACATGAGTCGTATATGAAGATCATGATCCTGTGGTTGGCGGAGAGTCTCTTTGAAAAATTGGAGTTAGAGAATTCCTTTGGCGACTTCGATTTTACTCAGTCGCGTTGTCTAGAAAGCTAATCAGAGTTACAAGTTGAGTTAAAGATGGTTTGAAGTTTCATGCAGTCACATAATCGTGAAGAGAAGTAAGAGTTAAGTTGTAAGATGTGAAAGTAACGATAACCATTGATCTAAATGATAATCCTATGGTGGTCGTGAAGTCTCCAAAAGAACTCTTGAGTTAAGAAATCTATAAGCAACTTCAAATTTACACAGTCGCGGTGTCTCGCAAAGAAACCAAGGTTAACAGAGTGAGTTAAAAAGCTTTAGTCGTGTGATCTCTTTTAAAAGAAATGGTTAAGTTAAAGGTTGGGAGATTAAGCAACTACCATCATATAGAAGATAGATCCTGTGGCCAGTGTGAAGTCGCGAGAAAAGGTTTCATATGGATAAAAGATAAAGAGATATCCCGACTACCGTTAAATTAGAAAAGGATCTAATGGTTGGCATTAAATCACGAAGGAAACCATGAGTTAGTGATTTATTAAAGTGACAACGAGATACAATTATTCATGAAGTATCAATAAGGACTATGGTTAAAGAAGAGTTTAGTTAAGTTTAAGTGAGTTTGCAGCAAGAAGATCTAAGCCGTAAAGCAGAAAAGATCTTATGGATAGCGTGAAGTCACTTTTGAAAGTCAAATAGTCAAAGAAAGTTACAGTGATTCAACGATGATAATTGAGATTTAAACATATTTCTAAGTATACTAAAGAGCTGAGTTAGTCAGGAAGTCTCGAAGCAAACCTAAGGTAAAGAAATTCCTTCCGCAACATGGAGATAGCTTAAGTCGTGAAGTCTCTAAGTAAACTACAGTTAAGTGAAAAGCTAAGGAGATTACATGTGAACTGTTAGATTAAAAGAAGATCCACGGTAGTCGTGAAGTCTCAGATAAGAAAGAGAAAGTACAAAAGGCAAACAAGATTACACGTAGGCCGTCCGATTAAGAGAAGATCGTGTGATAGTCGCGTAATCTTGAAAGAAACTTAGAGTAAATGAAATATTAAAGAGATAAAGAGATTGCACAGTCACGTAGTCTCTAAAAGAAACCCAAGGTTTAAGACGAGTTATTAAAGTTTTAGTCGCGGAGTCTCAAAATGAATGTGAGTTAAGAGATTTCACTCAGTGATTAAGAGATAACCGTTGAACAGAAAGATGATCATGTGGTGATCGTTAAGTCTCAGTAAAGAACTAAAGTTAAGGATAACTCTCCATGAAAAAGAGATCATACAGTCACGCAGTTGTTGAAGGGAACCAGAGTAAGATCAAGGTAAGATATGAGGTTTTCTCCACGCCATGTTATACAGTTGCCAGCCAATCAGAATATAGAGATTATGACAACATTTTTAAAGAATTGTTGAGTTGTGATAAAAGAGCCAATCAGATCAAATCTTGATTTCTTTTTGAATAAAATAAGGTTTTAATAAGAAAAGTAATCATTCAAAATTGATCACTTGTCAGTTTGAAATGCCATGGCTAGGAGTAGGAATTGATGTCACAGCACGTAGAAGTAAATATAGAAATGATTGAATTGTCAATTCATGAATTTTGAAGAGATTGGTGCATTAATAAGCATTAGCATTATTCATTTCATCTTACCAATTTCCAAGTTTTCAGAGCTCATAATTTGCATAAGTGATCAACATCTTCAGAAGAACAAAGTTATCAGGATCTGCAGAGTGAACAAAGAAGTTTTCAGTTCAGAATTCAAAGAAATTGAGTGATTATCAGTGTTGAAGGGTTGAGTTATAGAGTAAGTTATAGTTGGAAGTGAGGGTTTAGAATAGATTTGTTTCAATATCAGTAAAAGAAAGAGCGGTTGATTAGTTGCAATTTATACTAGACAGTATGAGCAGAATAGTAAGTGTCGCCTCTACCAGCGGAAAGAGCGGGGATGATGATGACCTCAAAGGAAAGAGGAACTATTCAAAAGAGTTCATTCAACTGCTCCCAGGCTCCAATAAAGGGAAAAAGATAAACGATGAATGCCTTGGTGATAATTATGCATATGTTAGGGATGCTAAGACACCATATTATTCTAGTTATCACTTGTTCAATTATTTCCATAAAAATAGTGAGGGCCCTATGCCTATATCAAACCCTTGGATGAGTGGATTGGCTAAATTAGTTGTCCCTAATGTATTCATGGATGTTGACTTGATATTAGAGTTAGCCAGTAGATATGACACTATTTCAAGAACCATCAAGAAGTATGATGGCACTGTTTCAGTAACCTTGGATAGGGTGTCCTTCATGAAAGCTTTTGACATATATAACCCTTGTTCAACATAGATAAATTTGAAAGCCCTAGCTTCCAAATATACCAGAGAGGTCGGTATTGTAGCTAAGTTGATCCAGGCCCATACACCAAAGGGAAATAGGAATTACATTGCCCCTATTCATAGTGATCATTCACCATACTTTTATAAAGATCTGACTTTTTACATGAAATATATCTCATATGCCCTATACAGAGTCTTAGGTGTAGATAGTGGAAGAGAGAGAGAGTATAATCAAACATGTTGACGATAATTCTAGACTTACAAAGTCATTATGTGAGTACTGACTATGATTACATTTAGTATGTAGTCGATAAGATGCACCAAGGATTTGTTGACATTCAGAGCAATGTAGGAAGCCCTAAGTTCCTGTAATATTCATTGCTCATACATCTAATTATGTTTTGCAACTTCAACATCATGGATCAGTTAAATTTGCAGCTCAAGAGGTTTTATCATGGACAGATCAACCCTGTACAACTTTGGTTAAGGGTATGGAATTACACTTCTAGAGAAAAAAATTTGTGCATTTGAGAATTGGGTAGTATACCCATTATTGAGCAATCTAGGAGTGAATATGACCAGGCTTCCAATGAAGGTGTTACAACTATTGAGACCCTGCAAATTTGTAGACAAGTGGAATGGAGACTAGAACTGGGGTGACTTTTACTATCATCACAACTTCACTTTAATTAGAGTATATGGATGTTCTCAGCCACCACACATCTTGCCTTATACAGTGCCACCTAGAATTGCAATCATGGAGTTTGTGTGGCAACTCATGCTGATAGATAGAGAGCATTTGGCTTCACACAGGAAAGGGACCTTTACACCAAGGTAGTTCATTGCCTTTGATTTCACAATTGGAAAGAGAGCCTATGACTCTGTAAATGGATGGTTGAGGCACTACAGGATGAATGATGCCTTGTATAAATATATTGATATAGAGGTCTTTATATAAAGTGCCCAAAAAGTTTTAATACCCACCATTCTGATTACTAAAAGGCATAATCCATGTGAGGAAGAGGATCTGATCATAAACATCCTTGAAGAGGATGAGATCTCATCAATGTTAACAAAATATCAAGATTTGATGGATTTGGAGAAGCAGCTAAAGAAGAAAGGGATCCCATTTGGTGGATATTTCCCAGGTATGCCCTATTTGCAAAGATTAGAGAAAATGATTGAATCACATGGCATACTTAGTAATTAGATTGAAGAAAAAATTGAAGACAAGGATAGAGGTCCAAACAAGCAGTCATCATCAGAGTAAAATAATAGTTACTTCATACATAGGCCACCACCCCAGTATCAACCACCTCATAATGAGGAAAATATAATTGACTTGACAGAAGGGCATGAGGCTGAGGTAGATATGGAGCCTCCACATAAGAAATAAAGAGTGGAAGCAAGGGAGCCTTCTGTTGTAAAAACACATAGGAAGAAAAAAGACAAAATTAGTGTCCTATTCACAGGGACTAGTGCTTAGGACCACCAACTAAGAAAGGTCATTAGACAGGGCAAGAAAAAGAGGGAGGAGACTGATGAAAATGTGGAAATGCCTCTTATATTGTGCCAAGATGAAAGGGAACTATAGCAAGACGAGTTCCTAAATGATGATGAATTTATCAAGACTAAGGAATTCAAAGACTTCGTATATGGGATAAACAAGAACAAGTTGGGGCATAATTGAAATCAAAAGGATGAGAAGCAATAAAAAGTGAAGCTTTATAGGCCCTCCAAGCATATGACCTATAGTTGGAGAATATCACTCCTGATGAGGCTAGACAACTTGTGAAGTCAAGTGGTATGTTACTGGTAGAAGGATGGGATCTGGCTTCAGCCTTCATTACAGATCAAATCATAAGGCAATTAGATATCAAGATATCCACAGAGACACAATTAGGAGAGATGATCAAAGGGTGTGGTTATGATTCCAAATCTCAAACCCTGACAATGTGGTCTCTGGCTCCTAAAAATCAGAAGCCCTCATTGATGAATGTCAAAGAAAAGATGGAGGGAGACAAGATAATATGGTATGTTCATAACACAGGAGACCTAGAGATTTCTCAAGCCCTGAACCACTTTTCTCACCTAAATGAGGCAAAGGCAATTCAGATGTCTGACAGATACCAAAAATTATTTGATGAAACAAGCCTTATTGCCAAGGATAGAGAACTGGGTCTAATGAAGATCAATGCCATGGAGAAAATAATTGCAGATTTAACTCAAAAGTTGCAAGAGATGCCTGAAGTTGTTCCTACTTCACCTAAGCAGGGTACAGATGTTGAGATTCAGACTGAAGATACAGGGTATGCTACATCAGAAATAGAGCAGGTAATTAAAGATTATAATGAAGTTGTTTTGAGAGCCCTAATGCAAATTTTACTGCATAGGGTAAAAATATTAAAAGATAAAGTTGATGTAGTATATGGTGCCTATTGCAAATTTCCTGACCTACAAGTTGAGGTAATAAGTTTTGTGTTAATTTTGAACCCCTACTTTGGAACATGGTCAGTTAGGACTGGGTTATTTGAGAGGTTAGCATCATTGCAGCCGCTGAGAGCAGACTTGCCAGAGATTGTCACCCAAGTTGGAGATGAAATAGAATAGATTGGGGTGATCTTGTCCTTTTTCAAAGGCAAGGAAAATCAAACAGAGACTAGGTTAAATATGTTTGGGCTTGACTATAATAAATTTGTGCCTTCAATCAGGTCAGAGGACAATCAGATCAATCCATTAGAAGTATGGAGAACTGTGTTTGACACTTTACTCCCTAATAAAGAGGTATATATTTATGACAATGGCAAATTAGATATGGAGAGATATAATAAGATTTTAGATGAGGCATTTAAGGCTGAAACAGATTTCAATAAGTTTATAATAGATGTCAAGAGCATAATAGATGCTAGGTGGGAGAGACAGAAGGCACAACTTGAATGCATTCAGAGCTTTAATTGGCCTGCAGAGGATGATGTCACAACATGGGGTGTTCTTACAAAGCCCAAGAAAAGAAGCCTGCCACTGTTGACCTTGACATCATTGATGAAGAATAGAAGGACGCCTAGCACCTGATCTTTGAGCATAGGGAGGTTAGTCATCTGAAATATAAGTGTATGTTAGTCTGTAATCTCGCTACAACTATTGGAGGCTATCTAGAACAAATTCAGACAAAGGTGCTAGCTAACATAAGATTTCAAAGATTTGATTTGGATGTATTGCTATTTTGTCCTTCCACCGCTTGGTCTCTTCTTGTTTTTTGTCCTTTTCTAAGTTTTTAGGGTTAGGTCTTAAACCATCCGAAGCTTTTTGCATCCTTAATTTTGAAGGAGTCCAAGATGGTTTAGACTATATATAGAATTTTTGTATCATTTTGTAGAAGAGATGTAATTATTGGAATATGATGATGAGATGAGAATTGCAAGCTAGACTACTTTACTGTCTGAGTTTTTGTGCATATTGTCTTTTAATTGTGTTTGAAACAGTGCTCAAATTAATAAAATACGTTGCAGTTTCTATCCAATATCTTGTGTTTGTCTCTTCATGTTTATGTTTTAGCTCTTGTATGTTTAAATTGTAGGGCAATTTAGATATACCAATTACAAGGTAATTGTGCAGTTGCTTGTGAGTTTTTTCAAGGAGAGAATAAGTCTTGCAGGAGATCTCAGAGAGCTAAGCACCAGTATTAGGATATGATAACAGGGGTATTAGAGTGAATGGTAGTCTGTAAGGCATTCTACTCAAATTGTATGTATTTACATTAATTAGTTTTTGTGGATTTACATTTGATATAGACTCTTTGCCCAAGGTTTAGGCACTGGTTAGGGTTTGGAAAATCAGCTAGTCATCATCCAATATTAAAAAAAACAATCAAATATTTTACATTTCAATCATAAATACATATAATTTTAAGTAATTGTATCACAATATACAATTTAGTTTGTTGATTCCTTCAAGAGAGAATCAATAGGTTAACCCTCCTAAGTTCAGAGAACTATAAAAGGAAGAAGGATGAGAATCCTTATCACATTACTTTTTGGTATTGTTAAGATAATGGTTTGGCTTATTAAGCTCTGTATCAAATTAATTACAGTCATTTGCATAGTTTTCTATCTATTGATACAGTAAAAGGCAATTAACAATATAGCAACAGACCTAATCCATTGTAATAGATACTGCAAGTTAGTAATCATTCAAAGGTAATACTTGCCTGAGTTTGTGGAGCTCAAAAAAGAAGGAGGATATTATCCAATCCTCATTAATTAGGATTTTTCTGGCATAAATCAATAGTTTGCAATCAAGTATACATGTATACAGTTATTTCAAGATCTTGCAATAAAAATCCCTAACACCCACTGATAGTCATAGGTGTAGTAGTCAGTGCTATATATTCATTATCAATAAAGTGAAGTCCATACTCTCCTACTCTAGACATATGCAACCTCATTCTAATTTTCCATGTAGAGAAATGATCCCTATTCAGCTTTGGTGCTTCCCTCTTATACATCTTTTAGATCTTGACTCAAGTCATTTCAAACTTATCACTTTAGAGTAACTTAGCTCTAGTAATAGATGGCAAGCGAGTGAGAGAGAGAGGATCGGGTGACCGACGGCCGATGTCAGAAGGCACTAATTTGAATTTGGCACTGGGTGGGAAACCTTCTGGAATAGGACAGAGCAATTAGAGTACCTGCCAAGGCTAGGGTATCGACCAGGGTACCGAGGACGCGACTGATGAAGGGGTCCCACAGATTCTGCCATCGGATCCAGGAGAAACAAAAGGGTTTGCACCCAAAAATAGAGAGATGGGTGCAGCAAGGGCCCCACTGGGGCGGTGGACAAACCTTTTCAGAGTCAAACCCTCTGGTAAGTCTCCTTTCCCAAATATCAAGCTTGTTTCAAACAAAGATAAAGGGATCTATGCTTTGGAACTGCCCTCTGAGCTTATTGATCATAATATTATGAGCATGGCTGCTACTCTGGTGGGTAAGTTCATTGGATCCAAACCCAATATTGACATAGTTAGAACCTTTTTTAAAAACAAATGGGATCTTAAATGTCAGGTTGTGGTTACGACTATGGCAAAAGGATTCATGTCTTTTGAGTTTTCTTGTCAAGAGGACCTGTCCAAAATCCTCTGTGCTGGAAATTGGCCAGTGGGCAGATCTACCCTTATCCTGCAGAAATGGTCCTCTAATTTGGATCTCAACAAGGACTTTCTAACCCAAGCTCCAGTTTGGGCGTGACTTCCTGAATTGCCTTTAAAATATTGGCATGAGGATGTGTTCGAGGGTATTGCCAGATCCTTCGGGGAGCTGCTATCTATTGACCCTGTAACAACAACAAAGAAGCAACTCACATATGCGAGGATTTTCATTGGAGTCGATGTGGGCCAAGATATGCCTGATTCTATTTTTTTCCAATCCATATTAGGAAGAAGAGTGCAAATGATTGAATACAAGAGCGTCCCTTTTGCCTGCTTCCACTACAAGAAAGTTAGACATAAAGCTAACAGATGCCCAATGGTCATGGCAAAGGAAATAGCTCAAAAAGAACATATAAAACACGGAAAAAGGCAGGATCACTAGCCCTTGAATAAGGACCTCTTACACACAAAAAAAGTCTCGAAAGAGAAAATCCCTAGTGACACGTTACAACAAAATCAAAAACCGCAAGGGGATCTATCTTGTGAGAGCCTGGAAAGGTAGACAGAGCAACTGTTTATTGAAGGATCTATATCAATAGAAGGGGAATCAATAGCCCACCCAATTATTGGTAAAGAGAGTGAAGAAGTTTTAGTTATCCAAACTCATCCAGGGGATGATAAGGGGACAAAAGACAAGGAAGGTAGGGAGCCAATAGAAGAGGGTGAGATTGCTGAGGCCAGTTTTGACCTCTCTTTTGTCCCAGATTCACAGGAAGAGGGGAGATATGAGAGAGAACAAGAACCATACCTCTCCCAAGTTTTGAAGGACAACAGAAGTGATCTCTTTTCACCAAGGAAAATAAGTCATTTCTTGCAAATGGTTTCTTCCTCTACGCCAGGGCAAATCTCAAGAATGGAAGCTCTTTTTGACAGTTACAAAGATGCATCAAAGGACAATGAGGGAGCATGGATAACAATGAAAAAGAAAAATAGAAGAGAACCATCCCCAACTTCTCCCGCAGCAACTAGAAGCAGGGCTAAAGCAGACACATGAAGCAAGTCAAACACACCTGGCAGGAAGAGTATGTACCAAATCAGAAAGGAAAAAGCAAAAAGAAATATTGCGGATGGGTACCAGCGGACCATCCAAGAATCTCTTAAGAAATTATGAAGGTAATATCTTGGAACATCCGTGGGCTAAATGGAGCCCATAAATAAGAAATAATTAGAAATATGATAAGAGACCACATACCATACATTTTTTTGATACAAGAGACTAAAATGAAAAAGGATAAAGTTGCAAGCATTTCTTTTGGAAAAGGTATGAAGACTGCTGCAACCGACTCAGATGGAGCCTCTGGAGGACTTCTGATGCTTTGGAAGGATAACCTTAATGCTCACATCAATTGGAATGAGGGCAATATATTACTCATGCATTTCACTAACCCATCAATTCAGGAGGGATGGGCTGTTATGAACATTTATGCGCCAAACACTAAGCACACTAGACTTGCTTTCTGGGACAAGAGTCATACCCTATTTTCCAGAATAAATGAACCAAAAGCTATTATAATGGGGGATTTCAACACCCCCCTTCTAGAATCTGAGAAGTTTGGGGGCTTGCCACCGGACCTGGACAACAGGAAGCACCTAGCTAGTTTGATAAATGACCTGGCTCTTGTTGATATGGATTTAGGGGGGGGGGACTTCACCTGGTCTAATAGGTGAATGGGATCAGATTGCATACAAGTTCGCCTTGATAGAGCCCTCATTTCTATGGACTGGATGTAACAGTATCAGTGTCACCTATCCACATTGGTAAGATTCGGTTCAGACCACTCTCCGATTGCTCTCAATCTGGCAAATCTAAATAGAAAAAAGGCTTTCCCCTTCAGATTTGAGAGGATGTGGACAACCCACCCCAACTTCCTCACTAAGATCAAGGAATGGTGGGGCATAGACATGGAGGGGACCGCGCAGTACAGAGTGGCTAAGAAGCTAAAGAACATTAAAATGGAGATCAGAAAATGGAACAAAAGAGATTTTGGTAATATCTTCCAAACAAAATACAAGATTAAGTCTGAGCTTGCTGTGATTCGAGAAGAGATCCAAAATCATGGGTATGATGATGACAGAATCAGGGCTGAAAAAGACATTCTGATGGATCTTCATAACATTGTGATAAAGGAGGAGATGTACTGGAGGCAAAGGTCAAGATCAGTGTGGTTGAAAGAGGGGGATAAAAACTCCCATTTTTCCATCTTTCTACCATGAAACACAGGATGACTAATAGAATCAGGGCCATTAAGAAAGGGGATCAGACTTTGGAGGAAGACAAGGAGATTGCTAATGAGGCCAACAGGTACTTTACTCAAATCCTCTCTAAAGATCTAAACCTTAGCGAGGCTGATCAGGAGAACATACTACATTCTCTCCCTAAGGTGATCTCAGAAAGCTAGAATAAGAGCATGTTGGCAATCTCGGATCAGGCAAAAATTCATAAAGCGATCTTTTCTTTACCTGCGGAAAAAGCCCTGGGTCCAGACGACTTCCCTTCTTTCTTTTTCCAGATTTATTGGGAGGTTATCAAAGAAGACATCATCAAAGCGGTCCAGGAAATTTTTGATGCTAAAAGCCTTCTCAAGGAGATCAACGCCACTTTTCTTGTCCTCATCCTGAAAATTCCAGGTGCAGACTCTTTTGATTGTTTTAGGCCCATTAGTTTGTGTAACTCTTTTTATAAGATCATCTCAAGATTCTTAACCCTCAGACTTCTTAAGACCCTCCTAGCTCTCATTGCACCCCAACAATCGGGCTTTGTCCCCAGTAGACAAATTTTGGACTCTATTTTGGCGGTGCACGAGGTGATTCACTCTTTGGAAGAAGGCAAGAGGGAAGGTTTCCTGCTCAAATTGGATCTCTCTAAGGCTTATGATAAGGTTAATTGGTCCTTCTTGAGTAACATCATGGGGGCATTTGGTTTCAATGACAAGGTCTTAAAGATTATTTCTCAGCTGATTTCCACCCCGTCTTTTGCTGTTTTGGTGAATGACTCTCCCTCAGTTTTCTTCAAATCCTCTCGGGGACTCCGACAAGGAGACCCCCTCTCCCCTATCCTTTTCATCATTTTGGCTGAATGCTTGGGAAGGCTCATTCATGATCATAGGAGCAGGGGGGCTTATTAGGGGGTTGCATCCCTCTTCAAGACCTTTCACTTTTACTCATCAACAATTTGTCGATGACACTATTCTGGGGGGGAGTCTTCAGTGAAGGAGGCAAGAAATGTTAGGAACATTCTTAATTCCTACTCCAATGCCATGGGGTAGCTTATTAACTAGAAAAAGAGCTCGTTGTTCTTCATCAACACTCCTATGGATAGACAGAGGAGAATGGCTGTTATTCTGGGTTGTGGCAGAAGTGCTTTTCCTGCTTCCTATCTAGGCCTTCCGCTTGGAAGCAAACCCATTGAGGCTTTTTGGGGAGGTCTTATAGATAGATTCAATAGGAAACTAGTAGGCTAGAAGGGCATCACCCTGAGTCAGGCTGGGAAAGTCAATCTGATTCAATCCACTCTTCAGAACCTCCCTACCTATGCTCTTAGCCTATTTAATATCCCTGCAAAGGTGGCGGACTCTCTGGATGCCATCCAGAGAAAGTTCCTATGGGCAGACAGATGGAAACAAGAAATACCCACTGGTGGCTTGGGATACAGTCTGCAAGCCCAAAAAACATGGAGGCCTGGGGATCAAGCAGCTGAAGAAGTTCAATAGAGCATTGCAAGCTAAACATATTTGGAGAGTCTTCAATTCAAAAGGGGAATGGAGGGACATCTTGTAGGAAAAATATGCAGCTAACTTAACTTTCAAACAATTCATTAGCAGAGACTCCAACCCAAAGGGTTCTCACATATGGAATGGCATTCTGAGGACCAAGGGTATAGTGAGTGCAAAAACTCGATGGAAAGTTGGTAATGGTAAGAAGGTTAATTTCTGGCATGATGACTAGCTCAGATAGGGACCTCTATGGAATTTGGAGCCTTTCAACAGATGGGCTCAACATTGCATTAACAGATTTGGCAACAGAGTCAATGACTATAGAATCAACAATAATTGGGTCAATCTCATTGAAGTGTCTTAGGACCTAAAACCTCTTATGGTCTATTTGGGACACACTCCCCTCTCTCTCAATGAAGATGTCTTGGTTTGGGGGGAGTCCAAGGATGGCTACTATACTGTGGCCTCGGGATATGAATCGATGCAGGGTGTTGAAACTATTCCAGCTTAGGTGAAGGCCTGGTTTCCTGGTATCATCCCTAAAGTTAACATATTTTTCTGGACTTTGCTACAAAATCGCATTTTGACAGTGGATAATCTTATTAAAATGGGACATTACATTCCTAATAGATGCATCCTCTGCAAATCTCATAGTGAAAATGTGGACCACTTACTTATCCACTGTGCTTTTGCTAGGAAGATATGGCATCATTTCCTGTCTTTTTTTGAGACATCCTGGTGTTTCCCTAACACTACCCTTGACCTTTTTGACCAATGGAATCTTGGGGGGAGTGGTCATCATCTCTGGGTTTGGGCTATGACTCACATCTGTTGGGGGCTGTGGAAGGAACAAAACAATAGGATTTTTAGGGAAAAGATCACACCGGCTAAGGTAGTAGCCCAGAAAATTGCTAACGCACTACAGGAAAACAACACCATTTGCAAAGGCAGCACTTCTAGTCACTCAAATGGGCTAAACACCATCAACAAAAGGCTTGGCTGCAGATGGTCTTTACCACCGGAAGGGTGGTTCAAAGCTAATTTCAATGGGGCAGCAAATGGGAACCCTGGGAAGGCAGGGATGGGTGGAATCATCAGGAACTCGCATGGAAAAGGAATTGCAATAATTTTAGCACCCCTAGGATCACAAACCAACCACTATGCAGAGGCTAGTGCGACACATCACACTCTAAAGCTTGCCAATGAATTGGGAATCAAGAAGTTATGGGTGGAAGGGGATTCAAAAAATATAATAGACTGTCTTAATGAAAAGATTGGGCCTTCTCGGACAATAGAGAATATAATAAAAGAATGTATACAAATACTGAAGTCTTTTGAAAAGGTCTATGTAGCACATGACTATCGAGAAGAAAACTAGGTGGCAGACAGGCTGGCAAACACGGGTGTCACGTATGAAGAGGTTAAACAATGGAATGATGGAAAACATTTACCACCAGAAATTGCCAACATCATGGAAAGTGATCGGGTTCTGGGCAGACTCAAAAATATTAAAGGCTAATTATGAAAGAAGCAAAAAGGCTAATTATGCAGAGTAATGACAGATGCAAAAAGAATCCCCGCAGGATGTGCAAGTACGAAAGTTGCAATGGGAAAATCAGTTTAAGGCCCCATCGGCACACTTGGGGGCTTTTAAGCAATTATTACATTTACGAGGCTAAAAGAAGGCTCTCGAAACCCCAAACAAATATCATTTCAAAACAAAGGGATCTTAGTGAGAACATCACAACAAACAGAGGAAACACAATTATTGTAGACATGGTGGGAGAAAGACACGGGAGAGAGCCGGAGAGAGAAACTGAGAAATGGTGTCGGAGATCAAAGGTTTGGGAGATCTTAAGAAAGGGGGAAGTGATCACTTACATCGAACGCCTACATGGGTGGAAACCATCTGTAACAAAGATGATGGTTAACAGCTGGAAAGAAGGGAAGGTGAAAATCGATGGGGTTACTTTCATGGTGACTAAGGAAATTGTTTCGGCGGTAACCGACATTCCTATCATAGGAAAGAAATTCTATAGGGATAGGAAAAACTCTAGCAAACCTCTGATGAACTTTGTCAAAAATGAAGCTGAAAAATGAGCTCTAGTCAAGAAGGGCACATTTTATCACCTGAGCTCCATCAAACCTCTGTGGCACTTTGTGTTGAGGGTGATAATCAAATACCTCACTCTGGACACCAGATTCGACCATATCAGCACCCACCATTTTGTGCTTCTCAACCACTTCAGGTATGGGGCCAAGGTTTCCATCCCTTTCTACCTGTATTCGTCCATTAATGATAGCATAAATGATTATAAGGAGAAACACATAAGTAATCTGGCCTTTCATGAGGGATTACTTCTTTTTATTTATGAGTATTTCAAATCCCGTACTTTGGGTAAGAAAATCCAAGATAAGGAGGTAGGTAATTCAGAGGGGGATTCAGAGGAGGAATACATCCCCTCTGACACAGAGGACAATAGAGACATGCACTCTGAGGCAGAGGAGGAGCAACCTATTCAGACGAAGAAAAGAAAACATAGAGCTAAACAAGATATATTAAAACAACACATTGAAGTCTCATCGGATATGGAGTACAATGAGAATGAGGAAGGAATGGAAACGGGGAATGATAGTTCGGGAGAAGAAACAAAAATGAAGAAGAAAAGTAAGAAGGAAATAAAGAGGAAGATTACTATCAAGATTCTGACTCAAAACGAGGAGGATAGCTCGAGGAAGAGGGTCACGAGATCCAAAAGAGTCAAAGTGGAAACAAAGGAGGAAAAGATGGCCAGTCAGGATGAAACACAAGAGGAGAGAGTTGAAAAAGAGGAGAGTCAAGGTATTGACAATGAAGAGGAGAATATCAGCCAGAGTTTTGCAGAGTATGGGGAAGACCAATACACCTACAGTATAACAGGTAAAAATAAAAAAGTTGTATGGAGAAACTTTGACTCGGTCTCAGCCAAAATGGGCATTAAGAGAGAATTGGTAAGGACCCTGGTTAAGGAAAACAAAGAGGGAAGAATTCAGATGGAAGAACTCATTGACCCAGCTATGGTGATATTCAATGACAGTGCAAGGGAAGTGCCTCAAATGGATGTGCTGAATAATGCAAAAAATAGTGCAATAGACAACTATAGAACAACGAAATGGACCTATTATGAAATTGATGACCTGAAAAAGAGGATGGAGAGGATGGAAAAGGAAAACATTATCAACAACAATAAAAACATAGTGGAGGACAGAGAGCTGGACAACAGAGTAATTGAACTGAAGAATAGAATTGAAAGCATCAAAGCTTCTATGGTGAAAATAGAAGAGAAAAGTTACAGCATTCTCAAAGCATCTAATGATAACATTAAGGTCATCATTGATAAGTTTCAAGAGCAAAAAGGTAACGCAGAGGAAAGGCAGAAGCACGGAGACAGGGATCAAATCCTAGAAGAAGAAAATGAAAAAATTACTGGACATGATGCAAAGCACAAGGCAGACAAGGGAGCTGACAAGGAACTGGCCAAAATCAGAGAAGCAGCTGGAAGAATGACAGAGCTGGAGATCAGGGTGACGAAGATTCTCAGAGACATAGTTTAAAGGGTTCCCCTGGTTTTTGTTCCTGGTTTTTTGGATATGTGATCCTGGTTTTTTGCTGTTGTGACTGATTCGCTAGTTTAGACTGTTTTGTGATGAATAGTTTGTAATGCTTATATGTTTTAGTTATCTTTGCTTTCAACTATAGGGTTTTACGAACCCGTCAAAACCTGTTTTCCTTAATAAAAAACTTAGCTCTGGTAACAATTTTTGGTCCCACTGAGAGGGGGTGAATCAGGCAAATCAAAATTTAAACACTTAATACTGGAGTCACTGATTCACTTGGTAATACCAAATATAGTAAATAACCAATTCACCAAATAACTCAATAACATAAGCAACAATACATCTCATATATGTAAATCAATCATTCAAACTTAGCAACATCAGATTAACTTAGTAAAAATCATATATGACTCAGTTGACATAAGATTTAACTCTGTAGACAAGATTTAACGAGGAAACCCAATTTGGGAAAAACCTCTGCGGGAATTGTAACCCACAATAAAAATATTCCCGTGTGAAGTACGCTTTGTTAAGAACTTATCATGTTAAAGATTACAAACACATTTTCTAAATGTGACCCTGTTACGGGATTTACCTCAGATCTATTGAGATCTTCACCTTATTAGGAGTGACCTTGTTAGAGGTTTTTAAACACTCTTTTGGAATGTCACCTAAGTCTAGGTTTTACAAACAAGACTGTTAAATCCACTCGGTTAAGAGATTCTATTACAAATATTAATAAGCAATAGTAAAATTTGATCTGTAAATATAGAAACTACCTTTTCTTGTGTCAAATCCTTTATGCTCAATTGAATAATGGCATCACATACTCCATTAATCTCTTTCTCAGACTGTGGATTCTTCAATCTCTCTTTCTCTATTCTGCTCGGTAAATGTTGTTCTTCAACTTCTTTTTCTTCTTTGTTCAATTCGTCAGCCTCTTATTCTCTATGTATTTCTCATTCTTTATAAAGACATACTTTTGCCTCTTAATCCCCTTAATTTTATTTTCCTTCATTTGCACTCAATCGTTCGATCATCTTCCTCATATGTCACAACTCGTTAAACCATCTCACTTTTACCTTGAAACTTGTAATTTTCTTGGAACTCTCATAATTTTGTTTAACCACTCGATCTTCACCTTAGATCTTCTCATTGGATTTTCCTGTTCGTATATCTTTTAAAAAACTTCATTTAATTCATTTCCTCATCCAGCTCATCATCACTTCACATTAAATTTGATTTTATCATCATTTAATATCAGTATACTGTACTCGGTAAAACTTTCTTTGCAACTTGATAACTTACTCATTCACTGATCGGTGTCTAACTCATCTTTGGTGCTCAATGCTCGGTAACTGTAACCGACTCACATAACTTTCTACCAATTGACTCAGTCTAGCTCGGTAAAGTAACTCTTTCAGTCATAACTTAATTCATTGTAGTTCCCGACTTGATCAATCAAATGTACTAATGTGATAACATCAAATATATAGTAGAAAAAAACTATATCATCATTACTTCATGATTGTTTGATCTGTATTTGTCACCCATTTAACTTCTCCTCTTAAGATATGGTAACATAATAAAAATCAATTAATCAATTGGTTGACATTAATGAAAAAACAATAATTGATCTAACTATTTTTTTAATCATGGTACTTGGTATCACTCGGTCTTCATCATCTCCATCAGTTATTCATCAGTTAATCAACACTTTTGCTAGTGCATGTATCAAATCTCCACGCATCTAGCACTTATTTACAAATTTGTAGTCATCTTTTTCCATAGTTGGTTGGTAGTATCCAATTCTGATAATATTCTTTATCAAGGTGGGACCACTAGAATGGGCACCACAAATACCTTCACGTATCTTTTGTAAAGCCATTTGTGCTTCATCAAAATTAATACATCTAGGGATTTTTCCATCTAAGCTCTTTCTATAAAGGGTGTTAGGAATGATAAAATAATAGGAGGCTTTCCTAATAAATGAATTATTTGTTTTTGGGACAAGTCAAGAGGGATATATACATTATGTAGGTAAGTGTATATGTCTTTATACCATGAATAACCAGGTCCAACAATCTCATGCTCAAACTTAGACAAGGGGACTTCAAAGGTGAGGACCAAAATTTGTTCCACCAAGAACTCATGATGTGTAATATCATTACAAAAGTCTAGTAGATATCCCACGGTAGCCATTGCATCAACTACTTTATTTTGAGCTATAGGAACTTGGTAAAAATAATGCATTCAAAACACTTCTTGAAATCTTTCACCATTGCCTTGTAGGGCATGAGTTTGTAATATTTTTTCATATAATTATCAATGACCTATCTTATAATGAGTTGTGAATCTCCATAAACATGTAGGTCTTTGATTTTATATTGAACAACAATTTTGATATTGGTAAGGAGAGTTTCATGATTTGCTATATTGTTGGTAAAGTCAAATTTTAGTCTACATGATCTTGGTATAGAATCTCCCTAGGGTGTAATGAACACATTTCTAGCTACTGTTCCTTTTTTAGTATAAGAGACATAAAAGTATAACCTCTATTTTATTTGTTCTTCTATGAAAAATATAGCCTCTGTGAGATTTTTTTTTGAAAAGGATGCTCTAATTGTATAGGTGCATTAGCCAATTGGCCTTACTTGTCCTTTGATATTTTTTCTATAAACATATTCAATATCAAATTCACTGAGAATCATTACCCACTTGGCCAGTCTTCCTTTGATGACAAATTTATTCAAGGTATAATTTCGTTGATCCATACTTGTGATGAGAAATGTCTTGTGGCCAAGATTGTAATTCCTAATCTTTTGAGAAACAAAGACAATGACCAGGAATTCTCTCTCAATAGCAATATAATTAAGCTCAGATCTGATGAGTGTCTGACTGATGTAGTAGATGACATGTTCTCTTCCCTCTAAATCATGTTGTGTTAGAAGTGCTCCTAAGGAGGATGGTGTTTCTAATATGTATATGAGCAATGGTTTGTCTATGATTGGTGGCATGAGAATTGGAGTTGAGAGGAGATCATCCTTGGTTGATTGGAAAGTTGCATGACATTGTTATGTCTATTTAAATGGGACTCCCTTGTGGAGTATATTCTAGAAAGGATGACACTTGTCTACCAATTGAGTTGTAAACCATGAGATGGATTATAGTTTTCCTTGTATACTTCTAAGTTGAGTGATGTTTGTAGGTGAGGGAATATCAGTTATCTCTTTGGCTTATTTTGGGTCAACATTTATTCCTCAATGTGACATAATGAAGCAGAGGATTTTTCCCAATGTAACCCCCAAAAAACATTTCTTATGGTTTAAGTGAACCTTATACTCCTTTATTTTATTGATTACACCTGATAAGATGCCTAAGTGATCATCTTTCTTAAGTGATTTGGCTAGAATGTCATCTACATAGTCCTCCATAATCTCATGCATTATATTGTGAAAATTGTAGTCATTGTCATCTAATATAAAACTCATGCATTTTTTAGCCCAAATGGTATACCATTATAGAAATAGGCTCCCCAAGTATAAGTAAGTTTTGTCATGTGATTATCTTCTGGTATGATCCTAATTTGATTATATCTGGAGAAACCATCCTTTAATGATAACATCTCATATCCAATCATTAGATACAATATGATATCAATGTTTAGGAGAGGAAAGTCATCCTTTTGACATGCACTATCAAGATATCTAAGTTTTGTACAAATTCTATTATCTTTGTTTGGTTTTGATACTGACACAAGTTAGAAATCCACTTTGCATATTCTATGGGTCTGATAAAACCCAAAGTCTAGTAGCTTCTTCAGTTCTACTTTCATAAGTAATGCAATTTTTTGGTATATTTTACTAAGTTTTTGCTTGAATAGTTTTTCCCCCATCTAGATTGGTAAGTTGTGTAAATCAATTATAGAGCTAGTAAGGGAATGCCAATGTATGACCAAGCAAAGTTAATTTTCCCATATTTAAAAGATTGGATAAACTATTCTCTTTCTTCAATTGTCAGTGATACTACTCGTCTCGTAGTTTCCTCTGTCCCAAGGTTGACTTCTTATGTATTTTCTACTAATAATAGGGATTTCTCCTAATCAATAAGGAGTATTTCCAATCTTCCATTTTTAGTGCCTCAGAGAGGTTTTCACCATCAAATACATCCTCTACTTTTACTTTTTTGCAATCTATAGGTGTCTTTCATATTTCACCTAAGATTTGATATTTATATTTTTGTCAATTTTGCGACTAGAAGATGGACATGACTCTCCAAAGTATGTTGCATGATCTAGATCAATAGTGAAACCAATTTTATGACCCCATTTGGGTATGCCATTTTTAAGTATTGATGGTTCCCAAAACCATAGGTTTTCAAACCCTAAAAGTATGCCAAGCTTTATAGTCAAGTTCAACAATTGATTTTGGCCAACGAATGAGATTGATTAGAATGATCAAACCCCCCTACACTTATGGTTCTACTAGACCAGGGTGGGTATACTACTGTGATGATTAAGTAGATTATATCTCTTGATTTAATTACTCTTTATTCCAAATCAGCATGAAAATTTGAAATAGAATATTGTACACAAGACTACTTCCTACTTCTATCTTTATAACTAAAATAAAATTTATGTAATTATTTAACTAGTTTAAATTAAAATATGATCATTTGCTTCCTTCTACTGGGAAACATAGTCAATTTCATATCTCTTCAATAGTTATGTATCATCCTATCAACCAATTTTTAAACTCATACCTTGTATGAATCTGTCAACTATCTAAGTCCTTATATATCTGATGTCTTTGTCCTTAATTCTACAACCTATCTACTTTAATTTAATCTCTCCTTGAGAGGACCGAGTAGGTATATCATACAAATTTAATGGGAGTTTCCCTTACCAACATAGAGTATCCTTGATACCCAAATCGGTGTAAATAAGAAAATCATAACATATAGGAAAACATCAAATAATCTCAGCTACTTTAGCCAATATGCTAGGTGATGCTACTTTTGACAATATTAATTTTATCCACTGCACATCATAAAGAAGGAAATAAATATATACATAAGTCTTTTTACAATAATATTATTATAATTGATTATCTACTACCCTCGGTATTGATTTCTCTTTTATAGAATTAAGGGAGCACTTCATACCGTCACAACTTTTCTTAAAAACTCATTTAGCCACTTTTCCCTAACAAATATTTAATTACCTTTATAATCATCTCGCTAATCTATAATCTTATTTTTGTGAATAATATTCACAGATAATTTATTATCTCCTCATCGTGATTTGAAATCACTTTGTTAGGTCACCATATGAAACCACTTCTTGTGAAATTTTTTTACTTCTCAAATTGAAAACACTATGCATTAAATTCTCTTAGTCAGAAACATTTACCCCTTTGTCAATAGAAATAATCTCTTCATTGATGAATAAATTGATCTCCAAAATGATCTTTTCTCCTTGTTGTTGTTATGATGTTTCCCCTATTGGTAAAATATTCACCTTCAATGGAAACACCCTGATACTCGCTCCTTATCCTTTTTATTTATGTTTTACATGAAAATATTTCTATTTGCCCTTTTTCTTCAAGCAATTTGCACTTTCAATGTTTCCTCAAAATATTACATACAAGTTTGAACATAACTTACATTTACTCTGTTGACAACTTCTTTGATCCTCGCCATACTTCACAAAATACTTTTTTGTAGTCAAAATATTTTTTCTCAAGTGATTTTCCCACTTTTGTATAGATGCTTAAGAGAAGAATATAAGTTGTAGCACTTTTAGGATCCAACCAAAAATATTTTTAGAAATACTCAGGCAATATTCATATATGATCAACATGCAACAAGGAAACACATCCACACAACCACCATAGGTCTAACTCGCATAATTTTGCAGTGTTTCATCATTCAAATATTTTGAGCACATCTTTATAAATTTCATTTTGTGCATACCTATAAAAAAATTCACCTTAAAGGTAAAAAAAAAATTTCTTCCCTTTATGCATCTTTGATACAAATCATTCCCCTTCAAAGATAAAAATTTTCCATGGTCATTTCTTGCAAACTTACGTAATCATCATTTCTGTAAAATTTTATTTACCTTTGAGTAAATACTTATTTTCTTCAATTACTCTATTTTCTCCCTCCCATCTCTAGAGCGATACTCCCAAAGCCACCACCATCCTTTTTACTCAAGCTTGAGACCTTAGGAAGCCTTGATTGCTGTAGAAGGGACCTGTAAGTTTCCCCCTGCTTGCTGCAATGTTCTTTGTCTGAAGCTAAAATATTTGCCCCTTATTGATCCTATTCAAAGATGAAGAATTTATAATCTCATTACACAACGAACTCTTAACGGTATCACCCTGCCGATTTCCCATACCCTTTTCTTGACCCATACTTTGGGCAGCCTATGGCCCCCCTGACTCTTCAATCTCCCCTCAACTTTCTGCTCCTCTGAATCTTCACTCCCTCTTATTACTATTGAGTACAATGTTGGGGAAGCCTCCTTCCACCAAGAAGACTCTTTATGAACCCTCTTCTTTGAGCAATTAGTAGCAACATGTTTGGTCTGAAAGCATCATCTACACCTAAAAAGGGATTCCTTCATAGTCTACTGGTTGCACCCACAAGCCACTCATAATTTTCAAAGACAATTCTCCCAGAAGAGCTTTAGAAAAAACCATTTCTACTAGAATACGAGAAAAGGTAGTGTGAAAATAATCAATTGAACCCTTGTCCACCTCCAAAAATATGCCTAAGGAATTACCCATGGCTTCAAAACATGCAATAAACCAGAACTGAAGTAACAAATTTGGTAATCTTACCCAAATTGGTATCTTGTCAAAAGATTCAATTATCGGGTTAAAGGATGGATACCATGGTTTCAACAGCAACAAATACTTGTCTTCCCAACTCCATTGTGTTCTCAGAACTTCCTATCTATCCCGTTCACTATCAAACCTGAGAATGAAGAAACCCTGAGTTCCTGGATATATTTGAACATTTGCTTCCATAAACCCACTCCATTGAGTTGAAATCCAGTTGTGGAGATCATCCTAAATGGGATAGAAACCCTTGAACCTCCCAATCAACCCGAAATCCATAAAAATGTTTTCATTTTTAGCGATTTCATCTTGAACCTTTGCATCCATACTAACCTGGATCCTCTCGGCAAGTGGAACATAACACTTTAAGCCATCTCCCCCAATACTCCTAGTACACACTTTCTTGGCTATGACAACAAAAGACCTGATCTTCATATCCATGCGTCCCTATAAACCCTCATTTCTTGGCCTTATCACCTTCGCAGATGGGCGTCATGCTTCAACCCCAGGAACTGAAAGAGAGCTAGAGGCCACAAAATCCTCGCCAATTTTAGACCTTTGAAAACCTTTGTTTATCATACGATTCTTAGCTATAATCACATATTGTCCAGTCATTGATGCATCGGTGCCCAAACAACCCTTGGTACCCTATAAATTCCTGCTCCCAGTCTTGCCCCCACCCGATGTGCAAAATGAGAACCCCGAACAACACCGAGGAGGCAAGTTTTATTTTCATGGGTTAAGGATACCTCACCTTTCTCAAACCCCTTAAATCCACCCTTATTCATTCGTTAGAGTAGAAAATTATCTGTCCAAACTGATTCCCATCTACACTAGTCAGAGTATTTTGAGAGCTATGCATAGATATCCATGCAAGGCCAGAGCCTACCCACCGGGCGTCGGATTGTCCTCTGCCATCATTGGATGAAACCTGCAAAGAACCATTAGCGCGATGAGTTTATCATGCGAGAGAAACCCTAGTAGTGAAAAGGGGTGGGAGCAGAGCCATTCATGAAATTCCTCTTGCTTATTATTGTTATTTTTTTGAACTAAATTTTACTGTAAATTAGTTAAATATATCTTAAATAAATAGTATTTGTTAGATATAATAAAAAAACATTTTTTTATAATCATAATTTGAAAAAGTTAAAATAAAATTATACACTATAATTGTAATTTCTATAATTTAATAATAAATAATAATAATACTTAAAATAATTTAAATTTAAAATAATATTCTTCTAACTGAGATACTTTTAATAACACATTTTTTAATGCAAAAATCTCCTAAAATAAAGCAATACGAAAGAGTACAATAAAATAGAATTCCTAAAAATAGTGAAAATTCCAAAAAAGCTCATAGAAAAAAAAATATTCCTAAAAAATTGGTCTATTACACCTCAGATGTATTAGCTAATCATAATAAAGAAAAGTATATTTTTTAATTTAGAAACTTAAATAACATACATGGAGACTTTAGAATAAGAAAATAAATCTGAAAAATTAAAAAATACCTGCTTAACATATATGGAGGCTTTAGAATAAGAAAATAAATTTGAAAAACAAAAAAATACCTGTTTATAATTGATTCACATAATTTTTTTTAATAACTAGTTAATCAAAACTCATTGTAATAGTACTATTATGCCTACAACAAGTACTAATAACGGAGGTGAAAGAGAATGAGCTATCTTGAAAGTTTTTTGATGCCAATGCTATGCCAAAATGTGTGCAACATGATTGGTTGCATGTACATTGCAATAAGATTTCATAGAACTTTTGCACAATTAATGCTTATTGAAAAATTGTTGCAATCCCCAATGAAAATCCATAACATGACTTAAGCTTGAGATTTATCATCTAATTCATTAACAATTCAAAATTTTATTTGAAAGAACAAAGTTGGAAACCTTAGATGTTGTTTTGGATATTTAGTGTTTTATACCATCAAACCTAGGGTTGCACAATACTTTAATTCAAGCAATATGAAATAAACTACTGCTACAAACTCTTGATTGTTAGAAGGTTGTTACAAACCTTGTTTCTAAAATTTTGTCTATTTTGTCTAATTTGTTGAAGTTGTTATGCAATTAAAAGTGCAGTGGTCCCAAAATTTTATTTGCATGTTTCTTATAGAGGAAGGACATTTGGTACTATCAAGGAACCTTTGTAATAGTTTGTTCTATACCAAAATAGATGTGCAAGTGTCAAACCATAGACCCTCATTTGGTTTGACTTGTTTTTTCTTTAGAGGAATCTCTTTTGATTAGTTTAGAAAGTTATTAAGATTCACTTTTTAACATTTAAAATGCACATTACTCTTTAATTTCTTCAAAATTCACATATATGCTATCTAGGTACATACAAACTATCAAAAACAATTCCTCCTTAATATTTTGTAGCTCATCCTAATTTAATGATCAAATCCATTAATATCTCACATTAACATGTCATAAACATTTTTTTAAAGATCTTATGATGAAATTCTTCACTTTTCTATTGATTGATCTTAATTTTAAATTTATAACATATTAGAAAATAAATTAAAATGACATAAAAATTGCACCTCCATTACAATCTAACAAAACAAAACACTTGAAGCATAATCCAAAATTCATAAAGAGAAATGATAACTTGAAGAGGAATCATCAATTTAAACTTACAACTTTATATCAAAATTATATAAACAAAAAATATTATATTATAAAGTAAATTAATATTTCATCTATATTCTCTAACATATTAGCTTATATATATTATTTTCTATCGACATAACTCTTAAACACTCTTGAAATACAAATGCTAGTAAAATGTATAAACTATATATTATATAATGAAGCATTACCACAGGATAATTTGAAAATGAGATAGATTTCTCAGTGTTTTCGGACTGCGTTTTCGCACTACAAATTTGAAATACGATATGGCTCTGCGACGTGGCATCCTCCTCCGTTAAGGCACTTCCCCCGATGACCCCAGGTGTGCGCGTTCCTGTCTTCACTTTGTTTTAATTTATGATGTCTGTCCCGCCGTTAATACCCCCTGCAGAAGTCGTAGCCTCTGCCTTAACTCCCATTAATGGACCTGTAGCTTCCCCTGCGAATAAACCTCCTAACCTCGAAAATGATAATCACAATGCATGTTCATCGACGAAAACCTTCTCTGAGGCGGTGGCTAACTCCACAGTCGCTGCTTCCGCTAGATTTAGTGTGTCTCATCGACATGAAGAGGCCGAGCCAGGTAAGAGCTCTGTGGATGTCTTGAGGCCTTTCTCCATCTCCCCTAACCCTGAAATGATTGGTGAAATAGAGAAGGAAAAATGTAGATTAAAAAACTTTGCCATTTTCTTTGCTGCTGTTGATATTGAACGATGCCCTGCAAGGAAATTTCTTGATGATTGGTTTTATAATTATTGGAATCTCAAGCTAGGGCATATCATTTCTTTCTGTAGGCAGTTGCAGAAGGGTTTGTTTGTTATTTTATTTAAAATGGCTGAAGCACGGGAGGCTGTCCTCAAACGACAATATTGGAATGTGGGCAATACCTCCTTTCGCGCGTTAGCATGGACTCCGGAGGCTATTCATGAAGAAGTGCTTGCTTTGTCGGCACCAAGATGGATCATTATTAAAAATCTGCCCCCTTATCTTTGGCATTTTATTACACAGTTACTGGAACCACTCGGTAAGGTCATTAGGTTTGATGACACTACTCGGCTGGTTCCTCACATGGACGCTAGAGCTTTAGTCTCGCTTAAACCGGGCATTGAAATCCCTTCGGCTCTTGAGATCAACATTCCTGGGGAGTTAATTTCATGTCCTCTAGAAATATTAGGGGGTCTGAATGCGTGTTTTCTGTGCAAGAAGGAAGGTCACCTTCGTCGTGAATGCCCCATTAACAAAAGAAAAAATGAGGCTAACCCTACCCCAAAATCTGTTGATATAGCAAAAATGAAAAACTCTATTCCCTCTGCTAATACCGCGATGGTATCTCCAGTGATATCTTCCCCACCTGGAACACACAATAATAATCAAGCCCCTAACAATGTGTCCGATCCCTCTCTAGATGTTAATATGACAGATGGATATCAAGTTGTTAAAAGGAAATCTGATAAAAAAAGAAGAAGGAAAATCGATAACTCGGAAGCTCAAGTTGATAAAGCTAACAAATCAAATATTCCACCAGTAACTCCAATACCCTCTGCTCCTCTTACCTCTGTAGATATCATCCCTTCCTCACTTGAAACTAAGACCTTCAAGGAAATTGATGAGGGATACTATCTGGAAATTCTACCAGCAAATAAAGGAAACAAGTTATCTATTCCATTCGAGCCCACAAAAGACCAAAATCAATCTATTCCGTCGGTTAGACCTGGCAATGGAAATATCTACTCTAAGATTTCTGATACGGAAGCTGATGACTTAGATTGGCAAAAAGATTTCCCCAGATCTAAACGACGGGGTAGACCTCCTGGGTCAAAAAATAAAAGTCCTGGTGGGCTCGGGATTGAAGAAGTTTCTTCGCAAAACATAACCAACAGGACAGGTGGGTCCATGGACCTTATTTGCGTTCCTACTGATATAAGGTTAGAATGAATTGTATTTCATGGAATGTAAGGGGTCTTGAATCCCCGGACAGAAAATACATTGCTAAGCGTTTTATAGACACTGTTAAAAACAAAGATTTTATTATGCTACAAGAGATTAAAGCTGTTGATTTTATGTTAGATAGTGGTCTTGATTTCATCTGGAAAGATTCCATTAAAATTTGCTCTGCTCATTCCAAAGGTAGGGGAGGTACTGCTCTGCTTATTAATCCGAAATGGTCCAAGCACATTATGGATAAAGGTCGATCCCCATGCAATAGTGCTGTGTGGGCATCTATCTGCATCAATGATGTGTCCTTTGATATCTGCTCGGTTTACGCTCCCAATAATCCTCTGGAGAGGGCTGACCTATGGCTTTGGTTAACTTCCCTTCCTGACATCCCATGGATCTTGGGAGGTGACTTCAATATGGTTGAGTCTCAAAATGATAAATCGGGTGGCAGACCCTTTAACTGGAAGCCTGCTGAGGTTGTACCTTGGAACAATATGCTCCAATCTAAAAGAATTTTTGATCCTTTGAAGAACAATGACAATATTAGTCCTAATCTGAAATACACCTGGTGTAACTTTCAGCAGGGATCTTCCCGTATCTATGCTAGGCTGGATAGATTCTACGCTCATTCGAATGGCTTTTCCTTCATCCCTGATAAGTTTGGCAATGCTGTTATGGTACATCCTACGGCCCTCTCTGACCATCATCCCATCTCTGCCTGTATTAAGCTTTCTTGTGCTCCTCAAGCTCCTCTGGCTGGAAATTCTAGATATATCCTCATTACCTCATTGCTGGAGGATGATGACATCTTGATTGCTATCCAACTTATTAGCTCTTTCAATAAGAATGGATACCCTTCCCTTTCCTGCTGTGATAGATGGAAAAAAAATATACTTGCTTGGAAAGCCTTACTCCAAACTCTCGGTCAAAAGAAGGCCAAGAACTATAGATTTATTGAGAAATCTCTCTCTGATAAACTTAAGTCTGCTGAAACTCTTATGCAGAGCAACCCGTCCAATCACAATTTGGTCCCTATTGTATCTGCTGCTAGGGACAACCTTCGCCTGCATCAACAAAAACTTGTTAATGGTGCCAAGATTAGATGCAGGGCACACTGGTTACAACATGGAGATAAAGGTTCAAAATTCTTTTTTAACTATCTAAAGCAAAAACATAATAACGAAACTATCTCTAGCATTTTTATGGATAATAGGGAGATAGTTGACCCTAATGAGATCAAGGAAGCATTCGCCAAATATTACTGTAATCTGTTTACCTCTGAGGACAACAGGGATTCCTCTGCACTCAGGAACAAAATTAGATCCATTATCCCTAAAAAGATAACTTAGACCGATTCGGACACTCTGGGGCAAAGTATAACTAAACAAGAGATTGTTAATGCTATCACTTCTCTTAAAAAAGATAAAACTCCTGGTCCTGATGGGATTCCGACTGAGTTTTATCAAGCTAATATTGGATGGATAAGCTCGGAGCTCCTTGACCTTTATAATGAAGCTTTTGATAAGGGTTCTCTGGGCAATATGATCAACAGAGGTATTATCAAGCTAATCCCTAAAGAGGGTGACAAAACTAGTATAAAAAACTGGAGACCTATCACGCTATTGAATGTCTCATATAAAATACTTGCCAAAATTTTAGCTCGCAAATTGGAAAGCATCCTGCCTAAGTTTGTTAACTCTACTCAGACAGGATTTATTAAAGGTAGGTACATCCTGGAAAATCTCATAACCAGCTGGGAAGCAATGAACTGGGCTAAGTCCTCCAATCAGAACGCTGCTATCTTTCTCTTGGATTTTGA